>JAULBM010352486.1:0-12099 GCA_032357055.1 Geukensia granosissima | reverse complement strand
TGACTCTCCATCCAAAACAACAGTTTGTGTTCTATCTGACAAAAATGCACTTATCCAGTTTAAGGTTTCTTTTTTGACGCCATAGTAATTTAATTTGTATAGAAGCCGTTGGTGTGGCACTTTGTCGAAAGCTTTGGCAAAGTCCATGATTATTAGATCTGTCTGAATATTTTTATCTAAGTTTGAAGCCAGTTCTTGTACAAATGAGATGAGTTAATTGTGTTTCACAGGATCTGGTTTCATCAGATCCGGTCCAAACATATCCGTCATTTTTTCGATAATGCCTATTTTGCTGTTAAATTAACAACAAGATTCTCGAAAACTTACAGAGATATTGGAAATATTTGCATGGGAGCGAGCGAGCCCAATTTTATTTTTATGTCTAGGAATAACAGTAAATATTTATAAAAAGTGAGATAAAAACGGAGCGAGTATATTTATTTTTATTTTGAAGCCATAACATTAGAAGCGAGCAATCCGAAGAATTATTAATTAATTTGAATGGGACCATTTAAATCATATAAAAGATTTCCAATAAAAAACGAAACCTTGACCGACGGACGAAAGAGGATCGGTTATTGACAACTGCTTCTTTTAAAGATATGCTTATTTTTTCTAATTACGTTTGCCAAAATGCCCTACAGCAGACTTTTAAGAAATTATTCTTCATAAATAAGACATGAATGAAACAATTTGTGAAATATTCTACATTGTATGTATCACGTGGTTGTTTTCGTTTCCCGCCAAAATGTTCGCTACCAGTAAAATACCAATACGTTACCTAGCTCAAAGAAAGAGCGCGTAAAATTCATGGGTTATTCTTCGTCTGAGCACACCTCATTATATTAAAAATTAAAATATTTAAAAAAATGATAATAAACGTTCCCTAGCATAGATGGTAGAGAACGACCATTTATCTTTAAAAAGGGGGCCTGGGTGGCCGTGGTCTAGGTAGTTGATTTAAACTTACCTGTACAGATCACTGTAACCTATCACCAATACGGCGTGAGTTCAAGCCTGGGTTTGTACCATACAAAAACGGGTTGCGTCTAACTCACATCGCACGTGATAAGGTTTGTCAGTTACCTGCCCAAGGTCGGTGGTTCTCTCCGGGTACTCCGGCTTCCACCAGTAAAACTGACTGCCGCGATATGACTGAAATGTTGTTGAAAGTGGTGTTAAACCCCATTCAAACAAACAAACAAACTTTAAAAAGGGGGGTTATGGTTTCTTGTCCGAATCATTAAAATATTTGTTTTTTTTTATTTTCTTAGCGTGACAAATCATTTTTTTCCAAATTAAGCTCTATACACTAAGGGAGAAATCAAGAATCAGATTTTTTTTTCTAATTCCGGATCCACAGTACATGTATTTTTTTTTCATCAAAATAAAAATTTATCAATCTTTTTTTATTTTCTTTTTGTTAAGTTTGGTAAAAAAAGAATAGTGAAAAATCTGTATTGATCATAAAAAACTATCTGATTGCTTATTTCTAACAAAAAGACTTGGAAACACACCTGTTTTTGTCGAAGGTCATAAATAAGGTTTAACTCGAGGGTTGAGTTCTCCCTCCTCGAGATTAAACTGTTTGCTATACTTTAGTTAATATTTTTCGGAACAACCTGAATATTCATTCAATCGACCGACCCCATTTGAAAAAAAGATTGCTGCCTATTCTAAACAATCTATAATTGAGCTTCTCGTATTACCAAAAATGACCCTTTCAGGGTGCAACGTATTAATGTACACGTTATGTAAGATATTAAAAAAACACAAGACCGACAGTTAAAAGATATACCGCCTGCACTTGAAAAAAGGCTAAACCTTAAAGAAAAAAATGTCATAAAGTGACTTTTAAATTATTTTTTAATTAAAAAAATTAGATAGTAGTGGCCTAGCGATATATTTAAACATGCAAATGCCTATGCATGAGAACCTTCCTGTTTTCCTGAGAAAAGTGACTATTGCGTCATATCTTTTATTTCAAGTACCTTGTATTCATGCCCCCCCCCCCCCAAAAAAAAAAACCAAACACAAACAAACACAAAAAACACAAAAACAACAAAACTAAAGAAAAAAAGCAAAAAAAAGAAAGAAAAGAAATATATTAGTATGCAATTTAGATTGTTCAATATCATGATATCATGATATTTCTAATCCAAATATTGATCCAAAAGTAACAATTAAATCCTTCGCTCTTTTCTCAATAAAGCTGAACTATAGTTTAACTTTTCCTGTTTAAACAAGGACATCAACAACTAACGTAAACTCTTTGCTTTAGTTTAAGATTACATCATTACGGTTAACATTATCGTTGAAAGAAAAAACAAATAAAAAGAAGAAAGAATCGAAAAAGACCGTATTCACGCTTTCCATTCAAGTTCGGTGCAATCGATTGTTTTTTGCTTGTGTATTTAATGTATTTAATTTTTGCTAATGTTGTCAATATATTTTTTTTTAATAATTCGATTATGACATACTAAACGAATAATCGTGAGATAAATTTCTACTGAAACCAAGTTCAGCAATTGTATATTGGACTCAAACATATTGGAAATTTCGTGCAAACTAGGATCCCTTCCATCATGCTCCGATTGATTAAGTTATGTTAGGTTGAGTATCGTCAAGTTAGGTAGGTATCGTCGAGTATCGTTATTTTATTAGAAATCTCTAGTAAGGATCAACTAACACACATAAAAAAGAAAAAAGACCAAACATGCCTTTATGAGGCAGAGAAAAGTGGTCTATAATCATGCATCGTATTCTCAATTTTTCAAAGAATGAGCTTAACATATGTAAGGAAATCGATAAATTGTATGATTGGAAATTGCGTTTAACGAAGTTTCAAATTGCAATGGTTCCAGTTTAAGATATTTCATACAAAACTGGCCACACATTCGTTAATGAAAAATCAATTTTTAAGAATATGACAATGTAATTTTTTCAAGGAATCTTTGTAAACAACAGAACATGTATTTTGGTCGTGTCCTTCAACGGCGAAGATATTAGGGAAGCTGAATTTATGGATTATGAGAAAACTATTATTGAACTGCCAATAATTTTTACTTCCTGCATATATCTGATTTTAATCCATCATACTGTGATCAAAAGCTCACATAAATATAACTAAGGTAGACGTTGGACTTTTCAATATATTAGCTTGGAAAAATCAGTTAAGGGAAAATCTGTTAATAAAAAACACTTTTACATTTAAAATAGAAAACCCCCAAAGCTGCTGGGATAATTGGACTCCTTTACTGTCGTAAGAATATTATTTATGATTAGAAGTCACAATTTGTAACATTTTGAGGGAAACCTGTTTCTAAGATTTACGACAAAGGAAAAACATCAACTTTCCCGTTGTAAACTCCCTATGTTTATGTTTAAATAGGAGATGTGGCACGATTCACGACAGCCATCCACCAAATGGCAGTTAAACTTTTACAGGTCCCATTTCGGTCTTCAATAACGAGCAATATTCTTGATTCCCCTGCCTACAGGCTGTCGCAGCTATTTCGGTAGTCTCTTGTCTATTTTAAGTATCAAGATTTTCTGACAAGAGCATTGCTATTGTTGCATCGATTACTCCAAGGAAACATCCAACCAAGGATAAATTTGTCCCTCCTTAAATTCTACAATCGCCATCATGAATTTGTTTTCCATATGGTATCCGTGTATCTCAATTAGTTATGGACCTGTGACCAGAAACTCAACAATAGGTTGACCTCTTCTCGAATTGACGTTATCCCCGATTAAAAAGGATTCCACGACGGTACTGCACGGAAGGCAGGGGATGCTTACCCTTCGGGAGCACCTAATCTTACTCCCCTTTTGTAAAGGAGTTCGTAGATTACCATCCTTTTGTGTTTATTGTTGTTTTACTGTTAGTTTGTTTTATATTTTTGTGTTTTATATGTTATTGTTTTAAAATATAATTTAATTAAGCCCTAAAATTGCTCTACAGAAAAGTTTGACATAGAGTATAAATTTGTCTGGTCTCTTTAGACTATGCACTTTTCATCTCGCTCATGGGAATTATACACTGGACTCAAAACAGCACAAGAAAAAAATTCGTAATTAATACTTAAAAGAAGATCATGGAATATGTGACAGAAAGATATGGTCCACGTCTTATATACTTTTATAACAAATTATTACATTTTGCAGGCTAATTTATTCATTGTCATTTTGAAGTATAAGCGAATTTTAAAATATTAACGTTCAAATATTAAATACAGGAACAAAATAACGAAAAATCAGGGTCAAGGACAAGCGATAGAGAAAAAAGGGGGATATGGTGTAAATATTCATGACACAAAAATCTCACATGTACAAGTAAATTCCAAGCAAAGGAACAGCACTTTGACAAGGACAAGCGATGTTTTTTCAAGTAAATGCTATTGGAAATTTAAAGAGTGAAGTGTTTTCTGGTGTCATAGACTCAATTGGACCTCCTGATTTTGAACCAAATTTCAATAACTTTTATAGTTACTGTTTGTAGATGACTGAACTTTCTAATATGTTAGCATCGTAATGTAGACCGAAATAGCACAAATATGCCATAATGTCATTATATTTAGTCACTTATTCACGAACATGCATTTTGGATTTTAAAACCGAAATGACAATTTGATATTTTGATATTATTCTCCTGGAAATTCTGCTGATTATAAAGATTTTTGGTGGAAGATTCACTCAACTCATCTTATGTGTATATGAAAGATTTTAAGCGTGATCCTTATTGCTGTACCATTTTTAAAATATTCAGCTCTGGTAGGCAGCCATTAGTTTCTTTGTTCTATTACGAGGTTTATGTTTCTAGGCAGACAACGGCTCCGATTTCTAAGCAGACGAAAACGGAGGTTTCTGAGCAGACGACACCTGAAGTTTCTGAGAAAACGACAACTGGGGTTTCTGGCTATACTTCATCAAAGGTTTCTACGCATTTGACACTTCAGTTTTATAAGCATTTGACACCTCAAGTTTCTAAGCAAGGTACCTGTCGAGCTTTTGGGAAGATGGATGTCAGTTTGGGTTTCTGAGCATTGTGACCTCTCAAGTTCTTAGAAGGAATAAATGTTAATTTCAGTGCATGCAAAGATACCTTTAATAGTCACGTGGCAAAGAATTATTCTGCATTTCTTGCATCGCTGTAGGCCTGATAGAATAGCATTTGAATCTAACATGTGCTCTAGTTGACAACTTCTCAGCTGCAGTTTCCCATAATATGTAGGAATGGAGTAAATGTCAAAGATTACATCACAAACCAGACACAATTACAATCATGAACTATGAATAATTAAGTACAAATTATTACCAAGAATACCAGTCATAAATATTTAAAACCAACATGCAATTATTACCTAATACTTAAAACCAAATATCATTGTCACAGGTCCAGTGTAGATACACATGTGAGAGATAAAAAGTGGCACGCTAATAATAGCTACCAGTCAGATGTTGCCAAAGAGGAAAAAACCACAAGCAGTGACACCAACAGGTTGGTATTACACTGTCACTATTAGTCCATGAAGTTATACACTGATGTTTTATATAGCACTTTAATAAGAAAGACGATCTTAATGATTGATTGATATGTATACGTGTAAACATTACATACAAACACACTACATTGTAATAATATAAAAATAGTACGGCAAGCTCTCAATACATTTATCATCCCTCTCACTAAAAATCTGAGACATTTCTATATGAAAACAGTAAATATTGTCTATACACAAAACACCTTTATTTTAAATAAAATATTTTTCCTATCAAGTCACTTTGCTACATAAAAAATCTATGTAATATATGTTAAATGTGAGAACCAAATTTAGTTGATAGTGATTTTTGAGTTCAGACTGAGCTGTCTTTTAATTTTCTAAAAATAGATAAACTTTGACTCTAAAGCTTTGACAACTAGACAATGACTTTTTGGTTGGATTAGAAGAAACAATGGCATGTTAACACTATATTAAACTAATGTTGGATGAGTACATTTTGATTTTCAGTTTCAAGTCCTATGATCATAATAAAGTTAAACAACAACATATTTATTTAAGATAGCGGACATATAATGCAGCTTTTTGTTAATGTATAGGCAGATTCAGCAGGCATTTTTTGTTCAAAATCAAGGTGAACTGTGTCATAGCCTTTTATGGTGATCTGTCAAACAGCTATAAAATTTTATCATTAAATAATAATAGTACATTTGACGTATGGATTTAGAAATAAGTTTGTTGTGTGGTTTATTCTAATTGGTAATAATCTAACCTTGACCTAATGCTACCAGGAAGATTGGGTGTATTCTGTCCTTCAACATTATAATGGTGTAATATAAAGTGCTGTTGTTAATAGACAGTACAGTTCTGGAAAAAGTCGAAACAATAATAAAATATCAACAAACAAACAAAGGTATTAAATCTAGTACCAACATTTGAATTTAGGATATTCAATGTCCTGATATCTTAATGCATCTTTCTGGACCTGAAATTGTAGACGCAGCAACAACAAACGTTGACTGGCTATTAATATCACATGATTGTTTATTTCTCAACTCATAAAGCACCAAGGTCAGTTTGTGAACGGCTCTCTGGAAAAGAACATGAATCATTTATTAGTGATAAAACTGATAGTAAATACCATAAAGACCACAAAAATACGGATTTTTTTGTAAAAATACAAAAAGTTATCAATGCGTAACATAATAATGATATCGTATTATTATCCAAAAGTTAGTAAGCACATTTTTTATTTTGAAATCGTTTTTAGACTTTTACTTGAGATCCTGGATTTGACAACACATTACTCACTTCTCAGTGTTCCTTTACCGCTTTCGGATCTAGTTTTCCGAGAATATAAATATCCTACTTCTGATTGAGGTCGACGTCTTTCTTGTATTACTTTCCCTGATAAATCGTTGGTTAGTTTAAGACTTTTACTGCCGTATGGCTGTTGTTCTGGTCGCTTTGTATACACAGGGGCACTATGTCCACTGTACATACTCCCTGGATGTTTTAAATGATCTACAATGGACAGCAAATCCTTTACTATAGAAAAAAACATTCTTAAAAGTCTGAGCTCCACAAAATCAATGATTTTGAGTAATTATAAAGAAAACCTGGGTCCCACCTAGATTATATATACAACTTACATATTATATGCACTTCTTTAAAGTTGTTTTTTAAAAAGTCTCACATAAACCTCGCAAGTTTCAATCTTTAGTTTCAATTTTCTTATAGTATGCATCTCTACTCTCTATAAAAGTCATGAATATTTATTGTCCTGATAATCGCTTTAGTAAAATATTTGAAAAATATAATGTTGCTAGTAGTTGTGTGCCTTATCAAAGTATCACTGTCGCCGATGTCACCTTGCTTTCATTCGAACAAGAACAGACGAAATGTGTATCTCGTCTGAAGCAGCATTTCGGACATTGTGATGTGAACGCATTCCTTTCACATATGACTAAGCTTTCCATATTCATACTTTACGTTTTCAATTTTACCTGCGTCGCCAACGGAGAAAGCAGGTCTAGGAGTCTGGTCACTCCGTCCGTCCATCCGTTCCATTGAGCTTGTCATCGCAACTCCTCTGAAACTACTGATCCGATTTTCATGAAGCTTGGTATGTGGATAGGACATCATATGCAGTTGTGCATATCGCCATGAATTTTGATCCCCCCTCATTTTTGTGGTAGTTATAACCCTTGGAACTAAGAAAATACTCATAAAGGACCTTGTCATCACAACTCATCTCAAACCAACCAAAACTTGCTTTATTGAAATCCAATGAGTAGTTTCAAACGAGTTGTGATGACAAGCTTTTTTTTATCAAAATTTTATAAATGATATAGTTGCGAGCAGCGACGCAGGTCAAGACAACACTATGTCTCATTCATTATATGCGGAATGCGGCGGCAGATTGATATTAAAAACAAGTAAATATAATATAAATCATAAACAGTTAATATCGACGCCCGAGGTACTATGTTATAGGACAAGATGTGCAAGGTGAAGTGTTATTACAATTTTCATTGTTTCGTTAAACGGGTCCTATTTGATGCGTTTTATGTTTTTTTTCTGGTTAATTCATTTTCTTTGTTAAATTGGTTTTCATAGTGTTGCAAAAGAAGATGTATCGAAATTGTATTCTGAATTTTATGCTTTAATACTCACTTGGGTCTCCGTTGCTAAGGAGAACTGGATCTGAATGGTTGACATAGATAACAGAACTAGGTCTGCTCTTGTAGCTAGGTGGCGCCATGATAACAGACTGTGCATAATAAGATTCTCTATCGTCTTCAAGATAAATGCCTTCCACTCCCATGTTGACGAGCTGTCGTACTTTAGGAAGGAACATTGAAAATAAAACTAAAGTAGCTGTTATAAATAGCCCAAATGCCATACAAGCATCGGTGAACTCGTGTGCATAATCGTGGTCTCGATTGAGACCGGCAACAAGTCCCCATGCTATCCAAATTGGAATGGAGAAACCGGATGCTATGCCAATAAAAACACTTTCTCTGTGATTGGTAATTATTCCATGGGCTTTCATAGCGATAATAGTGTTCATTAGAATAAGAAACATTATGTACACAAGGGAAATAAGATGATTCTCGAATCCAGTTCTGGCAAAGTTTTTCATATCATTCCAGTTATTTTTAGCTTCCCAAGTAAAATGGTTACAGATCCACGCCTCGTCGCCGTTATTTGTGATGACCTTGACCGCTCTTGGAGGTACGAGAATAAGCCACTGAGCATCAATGACAACCTGCACTCCAACAACGAACACGAACATTAAAAACTGGTAAATACCCTTTAAATAATTTGGTGATGCAATGTCGTCTGCTAATATTGATTCTTCTGATGACTTTGATGTTAAAATCACCATCAATTTAACCAACAACACTGCAAACATGATCGAGTACGACAGTCCTACACCAAATCTCGTAATTCCACACGTGGCATCGGTTGGGATTGGTAAGTATGCAAACAGAACTAAGTAAGATAAAAATATACCAAAAAGAAGCAGTTGACCAAGCCACAATGTCCTCCATTGACGGCCAGTTTTGGTGCCCATTAATTTATATAAAATATAAACCTCAAAAACCAAGACAGCTAACAAACCGACTCCCGCCAAGACGCCTAAAGCTATGATCCACTTTTGTCCGACTTCGAATCTTAAATCAAACATGTCTCTCGGCTGATCAGCATAAACTCCGGTAAATTCCTGTGATGCCAACATGAGAACCTGCGTGTATTTCGCGCCTTCTGTGATGTCCGTTGTCGTTTTTGCCATGGTTGTGGTAGTTGACGCTGTGGTAGATGTAGAGGTAGAAGGTTGCTCGCCACATTCCAAACAAGGAGAGTTGGGACATTCTGGAATTATGGCGGCTGTTATGCTACCAGTAACAACGAAGTTAGTACCATCGTACGTAGCAAACTGAAAACAAAATACATGTAGTGTTACAATAAAGAAAGCGTGCATTTTCGGCTACTCATCTTATTTGTTCGGGGTATTACGACACAGCAAATTATAGTTATATTAGATGGAGATTCGTTTTACTTGAGGAATCTTGAGATTAACCCCGCCATTAGCACAAATTTAGTTCACCTTTTATTGAATTCGAATAACATTTCAAATTAAAAATAACTTTAACTTTAGATCGATAAAAGAACTACGGGATTTGCAACAAATGAAAATAGCATTAACCACTTTACACTGACAAATCCTCCCCACCAGAAATTCAAATGGTCGTCGCCTTACCTGAGCATAGCTGCCATCACTCTGTATTTTGTACACAACGTAGTTTACACTGTCGTCGGCAAGTTCTCCGTTGTCTTGGAAATACCTTCTGACATTACCGTTGTATGTGTACGTTGCTTCTGTAATGGCGTTTTTGATCAGCTGGCCGCGGTTAATCTGGTTTAGGAGTTTTGAACACAAGACGACACCAGTACCGACACATTCTGTCTGAGAAACCTTTTCTATTCCTCTCATAATGGCCTTGATAGCCATTAGTGTGAACGGTGTGTAAACATCTCTAGGAGACATTGTGGCCAGCGTTTTCGTCGCTTCACACGTGGTAAGATCTCCACTTACGCATCCCACTTTAGATCTCCACCATTTTTCATACCATGGATCCCAAGTATTTTGACTTGGTTTCAGATTTGCAAGGTAATTATAAAAATTGTTGAGGTCGTTTTGAATTGCCGCCGGTGCCGATATTAAAACCGTGTAACCACTAACGCCACCGTCGCTAGTGATGTCTGAAATGGTCCCCCACGATGATGTACCAATGAATGTAAACTCCCCAACAGGAAACTGTAAAGTATTTGAGCGGAGATAATCAAGCAGTATTTTAACATTGTCCGCCGTTAACAGCAATGAAACAAAACGTGTCACAATCCTGCTCCTGAGAGCAGCTGCTATTTCCGGCAAATTGTCTGACGTCATTTTTACACTGTATACAATGCAGACGCCACTGGCGTTCATTGTTGTCTTGAACGATTCAAACATGCCTGTCCCATATTGGTCATCCTGATAAATCGCTATCACGTATCTAGTATTTAATCTGTTAAAAAGTTCTTTCATCATTTGAACATCTTTATTATCTGTCGGCACGGTTCGGAGGAAAAAGTTGTCTCTCTCAGCACCTCGAAGACTTGGCGAGGTGGCAGCATGGCTTATATGTGTCTTGTTCATTTCGTAAAGCAGGGAAGAAACTGTCGGAACCTGCGAGCTACGGTCTGGTCCAACATAGGCAAGTAGGTTTCTGGGAGAAACAGGGTTCGTCTCACCGAGTCTAACTTTACAGGTTTCAAAACTTAATATATTTTCTATATTCTGATCTGAAGATGAACACGAATCGAACGCAACACCCCCTGTGGAGATACTAGTAGCGAAATTCTTGATTCCCCATAAGAACGCCTCCAGGTTGATTATACCACGATCTCGAATTGCAGCTCGTTCACATGAGTACGCATCAGATGGCATCTCATGGACACCAAACAGACCACCTATGTAATAGTGTTCGTTCGCTTGGTTGTTGGATGACGCCGTGAAACCAATATTTTGGTATGGACAGGTAGTCGTTGTAGCGGGACAGTCCTCTTGACCTATTACCACACCCAGTGCACATATGAGTAGCAGAGACTTCATCATAGATATCTACAATACAAAATATAGCTTTATTATATTGCCTTATCAACAATTATGGGGTAAAAAAGTTCAACCACGCACATGTTCAATCAAATCACTGGTTCTAACAGCAATGTTGAAATTCCTGTCGGAAATTACTTATTTAGGAACCTGCTAATATAAGTCGCAATTATAGTTATCACAGATGAAAATCAACTTCCCAAAGGGTCCAACGCTAAACCATACTGAACACTGGCATTTATCTTGAATGTCCAATCGGTAAACACTTTACAAGATTGATATAGAACTATCCAACTATTACATTCCTGCAACATAAATATTCAACTGGATAAACAGTCTTGAGAAGATTTTCAAACTTTCATCCAGTACATATTATTGACTTTTCTATCGGCCATCTATTTGAATTCTCCTTGACTTTTACTTCTCATCTTTCAAACGATCTCCTTGACAAATTGATGCTAAATATTAGTAGTTGTACTGCGAAAAACATCGAAAGACGATGGTCAATTACATTACAATACAACGAAACTTAAAACATTGACACCAGAAATGTAAACAAAAAGAACTGAAAAGCAAATAAGGTAAACTTTGCCCCAAGGACTGACACCTCGTTTTAATTTCATTTACTGAAAATTAAAAATTAAACGTTTCAAAATTGAAAGATCATGTACTTTTTATGGTCAGCGGAGATACGAACTAATTTGTCAGTAATTAATCAAACGTAAGGAATCGTCCCCAAAGACATATAGAACCGGAGGTGAAACAAAGAAGACTTTGCGTGAAAACTTGTAATGCAAACATAACAGTCTGAGAGTCTTTTCTAAAAGTCTAGTTACAGCTTGTCTTGTGAATAATTTAATTATGAAATTAAAATTATATATTTGAAATGTATGTATTTTAACAAATTAAACTTGTAAAATCTGCACACCAACCTGC
>JAULBM010352475.1:0-12099 GCA_032357055.1 Geukensia granosissima | reverse complement strand
AAATTCAATCGATTAATCACATCTACATGCCCAACCGACCGATTTGAGACTTTTTTCGATCATCAGAACATCACTAATGTAAGGGATGGGAAATCAGCATCCCAAAATTAGGTAGGGTGACTAGGGTCGGGAAACTGGAAACACACATACATGTATTATTTTGTTCTGCCTTATATGACATTCTGACTTCTGGGATCAATATTCCTGTGAGTTAATATATGGTGTGACACTTGGTGTTGAACAGGAAATGTGCATGTTTTCTTTTTTCAGAAAAATAGCCCCAAACCTGTCTTATATGCTGGTAAACAGTTAAATATTTTGAGCTATTGATGATGTTATTGTTTGCCAAAACATTTGATTAAATCTGTTTCAGTCTAAACTGTAAATATGAAAGGAATTTTATAATACTATTCAACATGTAAAAGTAAAATTTCAAGTATCCAATAACACTTTTCAATAGCTCTGATTTATTATTATTATTTTTTACTGCATGTACTGTAATTGTTTTTATTTGTTTTAAATCCTTTCACCGACAGTTCCCTATAGACCTGGACCAAATTACTTCTTTGCTGACTAGGATGTGATTCTGCACATTGGTTTTACTTTTTCTTAAAAGCACTTTTTAGCTCACCTGGTTAAAGGTGAGAGCTTTTGCCATCACTTGGCATTTGTCAGTCATCAATCAACAATTTACATATTAATCTTCTCCTCTGAAGCCACTGTGCCAATTTTCACCAGCTTTGTTTGAATGGTCCTTAGGTGGTCCCCATCCAAAGTTGTATTTAGGGTAATAATTGACCATCTGATATGGCTGCCATTACTTAATATAGAAAAAAGGGGGATGGGTGCTGGTTTTTTTTAAAAAAAATCTTCACCTTCAAAACTGCTGAGCCTTTTAATGCCAAACTTTAGTGGAAGGGTTCTTATGTGATCCTCTTTCAAAATTATATTTGATGACCCCCATCTCACTCTCAGCCTAGCGAATTGGCAGCACAAATAGTTTAACATAGGACACTATGGATAATTTAGTAAAAATTCATCTCGTCTGGAACAACTTGCACAATTGGAACCAACCTTTGGTGGAGTGTTCACCTAAGGTGAGTACCTTTCAGAATTGTAACCCTCCCCACCAGTCATACAGTCGACATACCAGTAGTTTAGCACAGGACCCTATGGAAATTCCTTTAAATTTCTGCTCATCTGCCATGATCTAGAACTTTTCACTCAATTCAAATCAATTCTTTGGTTAAATGGCCACTATTTAAGTGACTTTCTGAATGGTATCCAATAACCCTGGCTGTAAACCAAGATAGCAGCTACAGCCAACATAGTTTAACAAAGGAACTTACTGGAAATTTACTTTTATAATTTCTTGCCTAGAACTACATGCTCAAAAGGAAACTATATTTTGATAGAATGGTCCCTAGGTGAGCTAGTCCTTTTCAGAATTGTATCCAATTTAACTTCCCACCTGCTAATTTTGTTGTCAAACTTTTGTGAAATGGTCACTAGGTGAGTGCCTTTCAACTTTGTATCTAATGAATCTGCCCTTCCAACCAAGGTCACAGTGCCCAGGCTGTAACTTCAGTTCTCACATAATTTTGAATCAATGACTGTGAAAACAAAAACTCTCAACAGTTATGCTGTTTTAGCATTCAAGCGTACAGAATTTGACACAAGACATTTGTCTTTTTGCAAAGACACTTGGTATTTGTTTAAGAAAACAAGTAGCCACTTCTCTTGAATTATTTCCATTTTCATAATTGCGGAAAGATGTGCATAACTGTTGGCTTTTATAAAATTAGGGACAAATTTGGAACAGTCACTTCAGAAAAAAGTTATGTACATCTTCTGACTTTTGGAAAAAATGAAAATTAAAGGCATTATTTCCATTAATACATGCTGTAACTGAATACAGACATTCTTCCATCAATTGAGAAGATGAAATGACAAATTCAGCCAGCTTGCATGTATGCTTAGAAAATGTTTCTGTTTAGAGTTTCACATTTCACTGTCATTGATTCAAAATTATGTGGAATGTATGTAAATTAAGTTATGTTTGTAACAGCCGCTTGGCACTGTGAAGGTGGTGGCAACAGCTGAACATTAAGTTTAACATCATAGGACCCTATGGGAAATTCTTTAAAAAAATTTCTCATCTCGATCTACTTGCTGAATTGAAACTAAAGTTTGATGGAAAGGTCACTTTCAAAATTGTCTCTGCTGACTCCACCTCAAAACAAGGATTGCCTACTATGCTGGACTTAAGAGTAAATGTAGATTCCACAGGGAAATTCAAGAAATAATCTGAAACTGCTTTCTCTATTTAAACAAAATTTAACATAAAGGTTTAATGTCAGCTTTGTCTTGGCAATAGTATATATACCTGATGAGCAATTACATGCTCCATGGGAACCTCTGGTTTTCAGATGTCATTCAAATTTTAACATTTTTAAACAGAAAAAAAAATCAGCTAACATTCCAAAGTGTCAAAAAACCCATGCATAAAGTATCTGAATTAAGTTAATATGAAGGAAGCAAATTTTGATGACATAATGCCATAAAATTCATCCTCCTTGTGTAACTGTGGTCTGAGTTTTCTGTCAGTGAAATGGTTAAGACCAACTTGAAATTATTGCATGATTAGTTTTACCTAGGCTAATGGATATATTGAAATGTTCCACATGAAATCCTATTATATTTTCTGAAAATATAAAAGTCGTGTGTATTTATTGTTATATTTTATAAAGTAAAGCTATTAATTTTTAGCTCACTTGGCTCACTTGGCTTCCGTCAGCTGTCGTCTGTCCGTCCCTTTGTTAACTTTTCACATTTTAATCTTTTCCTCTGAAACCACTGGGCCAAATGGATTCAAACTTTATAGGAAGCATCGATATAAGGTCCTTTATAAAGTTTCCTCATTCTGTCCCGATTCGTCAACAAACATGGCGGCCATGGGCAATTCTTGTTTCTGATTGGCTGATATGGAAAAAAATCTTCTTCTCTGAAACCTCCTGGCCAAATGAACTAATATTTTACAGGGAGCATCTATATAAGGTCCTTTATAAAGTTTCCTCATTTCATCCCGATTTGTCAACAAACATGGCCGCAATGGACGATTCTTGTTTCTGATTGGCTGATATAGAAAAATCTTCTCCTCTGAAACCGCTTGGCCAAATGATTCAAACTTTATAGGAAGCATCTATATAAGGTCCTTTATAAAGTTTCCTCATTTCGTCCCAATCTGTCAACAAACATGGCCGCCACAGATGATCCTTGTTTCTGATTGGCTGATATAGAAAAATATTCTCCTCTGAAACTGCTGGGCTAATTGAACTGATATTTGATATGAAGGGTCTATGAGAGGTTCATTATAAAAATTCCTTAATTCCTGCAGATCCGTCAACAAACATGGCCACCTCAAACGATTCTTGTTTTTGATTGGCTGATTTAGAAAAATCTTCTCCTCTGAAACTGCTCAATCAAATGAACTGATATTTGTCAGGAAGCACCTATATAAGGTCCTTTATGAAATTTCCTCATTTTGAGTCCATCCGTCAACAAATATGGTCTCGACAGACCATTCTTGTTCCTGATTGGTTGATATAGAACAATTTCACCCTTTGAAACTGCAAGGCCAAACGAACTGATATTTGACAGGAAGCATCTATCAGAAGTTCTTTATAAATATTCCTTATTTCATGCCGATCCATCAACAAACATGGCTGTCATGAACAAACCTCATTTCTGATTGGCCAATATAGAAAAATCTTCTCGTCTGATATTTCTGGGCCAAATAAACAGATATTTGACAGGAAGCATTTATGAGAGGTTCTTTAGAAAGTTTTCCCATTTTGTGCCGTTTTGTCAACAAGCATGGGTGTCACAGACCATTCTTTATTCTAATTAAGAGAAACACTTCTTATCTGAAACAACAAGGCCTAATGAAGCCAAGTTGGTAGGAGATTCCATTCAGTTCTACCCAGGTGAGCGATAGAGGCTCAGGTTCTCTGAGCCTCTAGTTTGTTTTAATTGTTTTGACAGTTTTATCAGTAATTACTAAGGTCAGAATGATGGTATCTGACTCAAATTTAGCTGATTATCTATTAGTCTCTTACATGTCTTAACTGTGATGATATTTGAGTTGATTTGTCTTGCAAAAACCCCTTATAATTATTTAGGTAAAATAAGCAGGAGGAAAAAGGCATAGAATGCTCTTAACAATTATTTATTAACATTTTATCTCATGTCAGAAAGATTTATGGCATAACATCAGAGTACATTTTCTGTTTGCATTGGGGATATATAGACCTTACAAGTTCAATAAGGATATCCACACTCTGCATATAAATGACATATGCTGAATAAACAAGTATTTCATGTAGGATTTCATGATGTGCCTTCATGGTCATTCTTATTATTCCTCAATGCTGTAATGAAAATCCAGGACAAGTAAAGCAAGATTGCACTGGCCATGAAAAACATATAAAAATGGGAGATGTAGTTTAATTTTCCAGGTTGCGGGAACAAGCATATAAAGTATATATTGTGGATAAACCAATAAGTGAGTGTTCCACCCTCCCTCTACCTGGGACAGTGATGTGACAAAACAGTATTAAAACAAACTTTAAAAATCTTACAATTAAAAAGGGTTTAACTCTTGAGATTAATTGCAGAAAACAAATGCAATAACAAATAAAACTCGAAGTATTGACCTTGAAAGAGTAATCACAGTTTCTGTGTTCTTAAAAGCAACTAATAAGGAACTGCAAGTTTTCTTTTATTAAGACATCAATCAAAAGACACATACATCCAACTGGATTTAGTGTGAAATATCGTATGAAAATGGAAAACGTAGAGATGTGCAAATGCTGAAATATTGGTTTTAAAACTTCAGTTTCCTCTGACAAATCATTTTGAAATTTAATAGTAAGGATTCTGGTATCAAAAAGACTCATTTGTAATTTTGGGGGTTTTGGCACATGTGCCTAGAATTCAGTGTGAAAATTTCCCAAAATACTGGTTTCTATGCTAGGATTCTGTTCTTCGTTTGACAAAACAGTCATAGTCTAGTGTTTTAAGCATATAGGACATGTAAAAAGGACTCCGTTAATTTGATATCAACGGAATATCACATTTCACCTCAGGTGGAATAGATTTGCATTAATATGCAAAACGAAGTGATGAAGAGCATTGGAACTTCCATTTTGCTTTGAAGTTTTAGTGTGAAGATTTTGATATCATAAGAATACCGTATATAGGGTTATTTTCAAGAGTGTCCAATTTTGGCTATGTTTGTGGTCAGAATTTTATCGCAGAATTCAATATACCACCATTATATCTTAATATACAGTGACATTGAATTGCGAACTATAAACTCAGCAATAATAATACTTATGCACTTTTCACCAAAACCACAAAAAAAGTCGACACGAAAATAACCCAATATACGGTATGTAATACCTCTTTAAAGAATATGAAAAAAAAAGTTCATTCATTCTAGAAACTAATTTCCTTTGACAGATATCTGAAAATTTATCATTTTAAACACTTTTTTAAAGACTTATTTCTGCACTTTTTGCAGACCCTACTTCAGATGGGAAGAAGAATGCCAAGTCTCAGCTGAAAGACACAAAACGTGAAACTAATGTGAACTTCTTACCACAACAGCCTGATAGTCCTGTTTCTCAGATGAGGCTGACCACAATTTCTCAAAAAGAAAACCCCAATGGTTCTTGCAGCACTATGAATGGAACTTCTACAATACCTTTACTAAGTGGTGTCCATACCAGGGTTCACTCACCTTTACCTGTCTCCTCACAGATGTAAGTATTGGACCATACCATATTTAAAAGATGCTTTTCTTGATTCATTGACTCAGGTTTATTTTAAGGTGTGAATTGAGTACCAGGCTCCTTTTTTGCCTACCTGACCTTATTGTTATGCAGTAACTGATTAAGGTTCAAGCTATTAAGAGGCCAACTTTGCAGGCATTGAAATTCTATACCAATTGTTACAAAACTTCAGTTTAATTTTTCCTTTAAAGGCCTGTGTAACAGTCTCCTTTAAAATTTTTCTAGATTTTGCTATGAATCCATTATGTAGGTCTCAACCCCAGTTATTTTAGCATACAGTATGCTACTCAATATATGGCCATTGAAGCTGGACTTTTGATTTGAAAATTGTTATCTAGCTTTATATTGAAGGAATATATGTTGTAAGCAATTTTGATTGCTTTTGGACATCTGCTTCCTGTTTGACGGAACTTTGCCATATTTCACTATGAGGGACTATAGAGGAAATTTTCGTCACAAAAATATCAGCTCCCACAGCATGCATTGAATTAAAAAAAAGGATGTAGCTTTATATACATGAGCATTGGAAATATGTTGTAAGATATTTTGTTTGCTGTCTAATATCAACGACCTGTTTCACAGAAATTCCCATTTTCGATTTTTCCAATATAGAATGAGTGGGGGTATACTTAGCACGACTCCGCGTGCAACACCATGTTTAAATTGTTTTGAATGCATACTGTTTGAAAATAAAAGGCTATTTCAAAGCAGCTTTGAGCCAGGTGAGTGAATACAGGCTCCTTGGGGCCTCTAGTTTTATCTCTCATCCTATTTTGATTGTAATTGTTGCAAATGATTCTTTTGAAAATGCAACAAAAGATTCCACTGAGCTTTTTTTGTATATCTTACTGTTTTCGAGATACAAGGGGCCAGAAAGCCTCTTCCATTGAACAAAACAAACATTTTTCAAGGCATTTAACTTAAGGAAATAATAGTATGTCTATTAATTGCAGGTCTCAGAAGGCAACAACAGAACTACCTCATCAACAGAAAGCTGCAGATGTCCTTCAATTTCCACATACAGTCATGGCAGGCTCTTCAACACCAGTCGGAATGGTGAGTACCACATTCCTTTTTACTAAACCTCTGTCGAAATATCTGCATAAATTCAACTTGGCATTTAATATGCAACTAAGCAATATGCATAACCTTTTATATGTTGATTGTTTGCTCATTTTAAGCAATGTTTTGGTGGAGATGTTTTATGAAACAACTAGCACTTCACAGAATTATACAGAATGATCCAGCTTGTATACAATTGCTTTTGCTTTTGTCAGCAATTTCTGCTTTTGCAACTGTGATAACAGGCTCCCAAGAGCCTCCGGTATTGTTATAACAATATCCAACAGTTAATCATGTAGCAATAAAGCATTTAATTATGAAGTTGGTTTTATTTTTTTAAGGGGGAGAAGGATCACTTAACAATTACAAGTTCTTCAATTTGTTTTTCAGTTTAAATGGTGTACAAGATCTTACTTTTACAGGGCTTTTAAAGTCTAAAGGTAATTAGTATTTCCAATTAGAAAAAACTTAGAAATATGATCAAGCACATAACATGAAGTTGCTAGGGAATTTCTTTGGCATTTATTTGTCTAGTTTAATGTAAATGAATTTTATCACAAAACAGAAAAAAATAGGAAATAATTCCGGAAGCAGTGAATTTGTTGGGGATTTTACCATTGGCAGGATGTTTGTACATAAAATTTTATCCCGAGTGTTAACAATGCAGTGCTTGTAGAATTGTTCACTATTTCATAATTGGATGTCTTGTCAACCATGTCAACAGTAGTTGTTAATATGGTCAATTTGACACATCAGCACACAAACCTACATGATGCTAAGCCACATAGTTACTGACGACACAAGTTGGATGTTAAATTTGACCAAAATAAAATGATGCATGAAATGTAGGTCAAGGTGACCTAATTTGGGTTGGATTCTGAGACTCCCCAAGAAACATATAAACACCAACTTACACGATGGTAGGCCACACAGTATCTGAGAAAAAGAGTTGGACGAAAAACTTACCAAAAGTCAATGATGTATGAAATGTAGGTCAAAGTGACCTTATTTTGTAAGACGCATCTGCACACCAACCTACATGTTGGTAGACCACACAGTATCTGAGGAAACAAGTCAGACGAAAAACTTAACCAAAGTCGATGATGCATGAAATGTAGGTCAAAGTGACAGACTCCCCAAGTTACATGCTTGTAGGTCATGTAGCATTAGATATCTAGTCGGACCCCAAACTGATTCGAAGTCATTCAACCATGAAATACGGGTCATGTGACCTCAATTTTTGGTGAGCTGAAAGGTTGTGATATGCATCTACATACCAAGAAATATTATTGATAATTATCTTGCAGCATCCCAACCGAATTGGGTCACTTTGACCTACTTTTCATGATTCATTGGTTCTAGTTTTTTAATGCAAAATTTAAATCTTTAAAGTCAACTTAGGGTCCAACAGCAGAAAAGCTGGGGTACGAGGCAAACTTTGCAGGTGATGGCTGCACCTCCAGTTTTTCCTTATCCTGACAGATAATTGGACTTAATCTTTTTTCTTTCTTTTTTTTTGCTTAAGATTAAGGTTTTTCAGATTGGTTTGATTTTAGTCAAAGTTATACATATATTAAGGAAAGTCATGAGCTTCTCTTTGTTTTAAAAATATCATCCAATTTGAAATTATTTTGTTCTTGAGTAAGTATTGACCAGTATTCATGCAATGACCTTTTATTACATATTAATCAGTATTTGCATTGTTCTTTTTTAGCAGTGAATAGTGAAGAGGTCAGTGCAGTGATTGTAAATGAGGGCCCTGGTCCAGTTTCCTTTCCCAGTTTGGAAAATGACCATGCAGGAGGTAGTGTTAAAGAAAATGAAGATAATACCGAGACTGCACCCCAAGTACCCAGTGAACAAGTGGTTTATGAAGTTGAACCGGTGTCTGATACATTCCAGGAAATCAGACCAAATACAGAAATGCCTGATGACTTTTTGAAGGATGGAGGTTTGTATGCATGTAGCAGATAATATAAAATAGGAGATATGTTATGATGGTTCATGAGACAACTATCTTCTGAGACAAATTTTAACTTCTAGCCATCACCTTAAGGCCTTTAACAATGGTCCATATTATAAAGTAAGCTGTAAAAGTCCCAAGAAAAACAAAATCTGAAATTATGCAACAACAACTACAACAATTGACCATATCCATTTGGAAAAACAAATAACAATAAGCCAGTACACAACAATGTCCACTGGACTACAAGTTCCTGTCTTGGGACAGGCAAATAAGTATCAAGTGTACAGTAGTCAGCGCTCAGCCCTCCCCCTAACCTTGGAGAGTGGTGTGACAGGACAACAATAAAAAAAATATGAAAATCAGTTGAAATGTACTTAACACCTAAGATAGATACTGAAAACAAATACAGTAAACAAGTAATGCAAGATAAAACAAGAAGTTCCAATCTCAAAAAAGTTCAAAACATTGCATCAGTCCCAATGGGCCTATATTTTAAATGGTGTCCCTTGAATTATGATTTGCACTCAACAAGCTATTCCTCTTGAGTCAGTATTGACCAGTATTTATACAATGACACTTTATTACTTGTATAATCAGTATATGAATTGTTCTTTTTTAGCAGTGAATAGTGAAGAGGTCATTGCAGTGATTGTAAATGTGGGCCCTGGTCCAGTTACCTTTCCCAGTTTGGAAAATTGCCATGCAGGAGGTAGTGTTAAAGAAAATGAAGATACTACCGAGACTGCACCCCAAGTACCCAGTGAACAAGCGGTTTATGAAGTTGAACCGGTGTCTGATACATTCCAGGAAATCAGACCAAGTACAGAAATGCCTGATGACTTTTTGAAGGATGGAGGTTTGTATGCATGTAGCAGATAATATAAAATATTATTAATAGTATTATATTAAGATATGTTATGATGGTTCATGAGACAACTATCTTCTGAGACACATGCACTAAAAAATGGGAGAAGACAGAGTAAATGGGGGAATCAGTGACAACTGTATGCTTCTCTATATATAATGGAGAGATAGACGTTCTAAAAATGGGAAAATGGGGGATAGTGACAACCGTATTCTTCTCTGTACAATTGAGACTCTCAGGGGAGGCACAATAGCATTTAATATCTCACGGATCTGATCCCGAAAGGGATGAATTTAATCACTCTTTAAAGACCTTTAAAAAAGAACAAAACAAAAATAAACACTATCTAACCGTGCATGTTTTTTTAGCACACACATTTGAAGTATTTACAAAAATCCGGGATGTATTATCAATATATATATATACTAGCAATAACCCGTGATAGTGCACTGCTTTTGCTAGTGATGAAGGCATGTTCTGCTAATCATTTTGAATGTAGTGTAATAAAATTGACAGGAAAAATGTAGTGCAATCTGATGGATATTTTTTTATCGTTGTAATTCATGCAATGTAAATTTTGGTCTTGTTTGTTAATTATTGTTGTCTACATGGGAAAATTAATGACACAGTTGACCTGCATGTACTATAACCTTTTCTGGCGAGAGTGTAAATGCGGAAATACAACTGCATAAAAAGTATGTTCTGTGTCTTTTTAATAACATTGTATGGTTACAATGGAGTTGCATGATCCATTATATGGAGTCGGTCTTTTTGCAACTGTGATACTCAATCTCAAAAGTGTGAATCAAGAAATAAGTTTCACTGTAGAAATAATAGTCGCAACCTATATAAATTGTATATTAGGTTGCGTCTTTTGTTTCTATAGTGAAACTTATTTCATGAATACACACGTTCAGAAACTAATACTGACCTACATGTGAAGAACTAAAACCCTTTTATAAAGAGTTTATTCCAGTTTGTTCAAGGCTAACTGCAAAACATGGATAAATTCAAGGAATGTTGCTTGTAAATGGGCATTTTGGACATACTGACAGAGGGACATAATGCCTGGGAACAATTGCTTGCTGGGGTGTAAAGGATGGACAACCCGTGTTACTTTGTCATTAACAGTAAAGCATCCTCTGAAGTAAAGAAATAATTTGTATTTATTTAGGCCTTTTACCCTCGTGTCTTGTGTGTTTAACCAACATGCCCGGTTCGTTCTGCTTGGATTTGAGTTATAGGAAGAAATGATTCTAAAATTCATAGTTTTATCATTTTCTTTCAGTAAGAAAAAAATTAAATTTATCTAAGCATTCAGGTAATAGCTAGCAGGTTTCACTATACTGCCTTTCCACATGATATTGAGAGAGGCGGAGAGCTATCTGATTTTCAGCATACAAACGCTATCTATCCGTAATTCATTCAGATTTATTTGATATATTACGGCAGTGTACAGTTGGACATGGTAAATTAACTAATTTCAAAACATGAAGTTTGTAAAATATTTGTGAATTGCATATAGTCTACTTAAATATTTCTTTAACGAAATTAGTGATTAAAATTAAATACTGATAGTATACCCTAAATATATTGGTAAATTAAATTCATGAAATATTAAAACATTTAAATTGAAAACAGTCAAATTCTTAAAACTATTTAGTTCATCAAGGGAGATAATACCCGTCAAATGGACAGGTGTCGGAACAGATGTATCGGATACGGCAAAGACTTAATTAATGATAAGTTGTAATTAAAGTAGACGGAAACAAAAGGACCTGGCATGGTGCAATTTTCAACCTACACCATGGTATCTTAATTATAAAATATAAAGTTGAAACCTATGATTTGTCGTTGTAACGCCATGCCGGCTAGAAAAATTGACCTCATAATTTTAATAGTATAGATATATATATATATATACGTCCCTGCAAAATCTAGGATTTCTTATGCCTAATTTTTTGGTGCAGTGGCTAAAGAAAGATTTTAACTGAAATTTTAATTTGATGACACTTTGGCTATGATTTTTTTTTTGCTACCGATTAGTTGATTCTTTTTTAGTCATTTTTCTTCAATATTAAATTTGTTTGCATGATATCAGGGAAACATGTATCTTTGCTTCAAAAAATATTTTTAAGATTGTTCAATGGCAACTTGAAAAAACATTTAGCCGAGCAGTTGTTCAGCACTCTCAGTGCTATGTTTGACTTTATCAGAAAATGCACTTGAATGTAAGAAAAATACTCTTTGGGGACTCTGGTTGGTTTCGTTATTGGTTGCTTTTTGAGTTTTTAACTAGCAGACAGCAACTGCGAGTACACTTTTGAGGTCGATACTTTTGTTGTATCCTG
>JAULBM010352464.1:0-12101 GCA_032357055.1 Geukensia granosissima | reverse complement strand
TTGTTGGCCATGGTCTTGTCTGTCTTCCGACTTAACGATTTCTGTCTGCCCCTTTGGTATCTTCGAATTTCTTTTAACACACTGAAAATTTTGTTAGTTACTTTACCGGAAACCAGTAATGTTCAGACTCCTTTTGAGATCTGGATGGAACTATTGAACACGGTTTTCTAACTACGAAAGTTTATGATAAAAGGGGCGATTTTTCTTTCCCATAATAAACTTTCCCTTTCTTGACGAAAATGTGCCATTTGTTTCTCGTTGTGGTTTATACATTCATCAACTTGTGCGATCTGCTTGTGTTTGAACTAAAGTTTCTGACTTTCACCTTAGTTGTAAACATTTGAAGTAAGAATATAAATGTTACAGGCATATGATCAAGGCTTCCTTAAAATGTAAAACTGTCACAAGGATTCAGTGCAAAGATATGGCTGCAAATGTAGAGTTATGGTACGTAATGTGAAATTTCACAACCTGCATTTTGTGGTTATATTACATATCAAGGAAACAATGACCCGTTAAAACTCTCTGATCTTTTAAATAAATTTATTCACAAAGGCAACAAATTTAACATTGGCGTCAGAACATGGAAACGTTCACAATGGATACAAATATTGACACTCTTATCACTAAATTAAATCGCTCTTAAACCAGTGGTTTCAAAAGGTCTCATAATAGAAATTTAGTTTCTGGTTGGCAGGATGAAACAAAATGAGGGAACTTATACATAAAAGGTATCCATTTATACTGCTAATCAAGTTTTGGTTCTTCAGCAAAATGATTGGAGAAGAGTGCATTGAATACAAAAGGAATTGAAGAAACAAGTAAAATGCTAACAGAACCTTACATAAAAGATTATAAGTGGAATGGGAATCCACCCTTGTGGAGACCTCTGCATTTTTTACTTTCAGTAGTTCCTGTTGAGATGTGGTAAGTTCTCTTTTACATTAACATAATATCTTTTATTTCAATTCTTCATCAAATTCAAGCGTTTTTGCAGGAATATCTCCTGTTGAGATGTAGTAAGTTCTCTTTGACATTAAAATACTATCTTTTATTTCAATTCTTCATTAAATTCAAGCGTTTTTGCAGGAATATTTCAAATTATCTGAACTTGTACACTACAATGTTGAAAGTATTTTACAGTTTCTAAAGCTAGTCTTACCATTGCAACACTTATAGTCGATGCCATCTTTACTTTTTGGATGTATTTGTTGGTTGCAGCATACCTCGTTTTCTGTGTTATATTTGTTTGCCAAGCACCGAAGAGTTTTAGCACCTGAAAAAGACTGAACTTTAAAGGCAGTTGTCGAGGTTTTAATGCGCCCAGATAAAATCCCAAAGAACCCAATTAAGGAATAAGCTGAAATACATTTAACAACTGAAACGGAGAAGAAAGTTGTAAGTACCCCACAAATATATTTTACATTTCCAGCAAAATTGGACAGCTTTTCAGTTATCAAATGAAGTGCTTCGCAGGCACAGCATGGCACGACCAAATCCTATTGACATGACAAATTGTACAAATAGAAAAATTCTCATCCCTGGCAAAATTTGACCCCTTTTACATAAAAAATGGTAATCACTATAAACTGTTTTGTGTAACTTTTGTTCCACTTCTGTTTTACTAATCAGCTAGAACAAAATCTATCAAAATCGAATAAAAAATAAACAAATCCTTATCCAGCGAAATTTTTGAAAAAGGGACGAAAATTCGTTGACATTCTACTGAAAGCTTCTAATGAGATGAATTAAATGAAAAAATTCGTCAAAATCGGATAAAAATAAAAATTTCCATGTAAAATTTCATAGCTGGTCCTTTCAGTTCCTTGGCTTTAATATTATAAACGGTATATGCTATCACAAATGCTTAGAGTAACTTTTGATACATTTTGCAAAAGGATAAACAAAATTGTAAGAATTGGGATGTAGCCTTTTTTACCCTTTATATTCCAAAAGTCGTAGCCAACCTGGCTACAGACGACATCGCCAACGCCTTGGACGACAACGAGGACACTAAAGTTTTTTTGTGTGCATCGTTTAAAAAGATTGGTGAATAACTTTCCTTATACAGTTATGGTCAACAATATTTTGCTTATTTGTAAAAACAAAAAATGAATTTTTAAATTTCTAGTAACATGCAATGATTCATTCTTACCACAAATATTTACTAAAAGACTAAGACCAAAAACTCCTCCTAACACGAGCAAATGCATCTTTAATAATGACTTTAAAGTTTGTCATATATATTTACTGACTGGGGATTCTCCAAGATATTATTTATATGGGTGACGATAAAGTGTGTAAAAAGGGCGATAAATCAAACTTCCATTGTATTTTAGTTATAGGAAATATGACTATGTCAAACTTGTTCTATAATCATTGTAATCACTCTTCATATCATGGATCCTTTTTGGTAATTTTGGAAATAAAATCATTTCTATATTAAAAGCATTGTTAAAGATTACATATTTGAATATTTAACAGAAAATGCATCTGTATTAAATTGCCTATTGGTTCCTATAAGGAATGTAACATATCAGTCACTTGATCCAGGTGTGATTTATAATCAGTTTGCGTGTAACAGGGTACTATGCCCACCTTTATTAGATAACCTTTAGAAAATCTCCTAGCTATAGGAGTGGACAGTTTTGAATGTTAGTGGAAATTTCCACCTTAACACTTTAAACGTAGGAATATGTACAGTAAATTTGGAAACTAAATGCACTTTTTATTGCAAGTCATAAGATAATAACGCAAATAGAAGATTTAAATGTCATTCCTTTACGTGCTGAGAATATCAAAATAATAAATATCCATTCAAAGTGCAAGTTTTAATAATGGTGATTCAGACCATTTTGCAACAACGAAATTATCGAATTTAATTCTGAATTTTGAAGTATCCTCTTCTAAATGAAAGATGATATTAAAAAGAATAATATTTATCAAGTAAAGGTGTAAATTTTGGATTTATAATTTTCCATTATGTTCATACTTTTCATTAACCCGAATACCTCAGTCGTTGTATTGCGCTCCCTATCGATCGCTCCACAGAAGGAGAGAATCGTATACGCAGATGGCTTGAGTTATTCGGGTTTTCATTGGAAAGATTCAGAATTTAGATAGGATAAAAATCAACCTTTTTAAAAGTGGGATTTACTAAAGGCCAGAAGGCACATTTTATTTTTGTCCTCAATAGTCAATTTGCCAATTAAAACGAGACTCTTAGGAAAGCAACTCTAGGCCGGACAAAGTCAGCGATTTCCAATGCAAAACAACCAAATGCAAAAATTATTTTCTCTTGATCTGTATGGTTTCATCTTTGGTGAAACGGGTTAAAACAGTCTGACCTTTTATGATTTCCATTTGTTTTATTTAACATTTTTATTGATTTCAAATGCCAGCCTGTCGATTTATAAGGGTTTGTTCGACAAATCTTACAACTTGTCTTGTATCACGTGGTTCTTATTTTTTTTAAAATAATTCCTTTCACTGAGAATTTTAAAGAACGGAAACAAAGTCGGTAATTGACAAGCAGGTGTAGTTTAATTTGTTGTGTTTATAGTAGTGAACAGTATGTTCATACGCGTGTTGACATTGGTAACAATAATATGAAAGGATTAACAAGATATCTCTATTAGATGGGTTAAAAATTGAGTCCAAACAAGAGGCTCCAAAAATACCTGTTTCAACCATATGATTTGAACTCCTACGACCACAAAAAACTGCGCAAAAATCTGCCAATTGTTTTATGGGATGGTGCTGTTGTCAGGTTGGTTTCCATACGAGATGTTTTGTTCCAGTTCTTTTTTTTTATTTTGCGGCATTTAACTTTGGTACAAGATAAAGATTGGTTTTCATTTTTTTTGTAATTTAATTAAACCTGTTTTTCAAGGAGAGACAAAAAGTATTTTTTATATTTTATTATCTATTTTAATGCGACTTTCAAGGGGTTTATTTCCTTTCATTCTCCTTGAGAGAGCAAATTTAACAATCTACATGCGCCATGACCTATCTCTGACGGTTTTTCAGATGCAAGGGATCAACAAATGGCTGTTTATATTTTTTATCCGGTTTTGATGGATTCTTTTGCACAATGCATCGACAGTTACTCCAACCATTTAATAGTATTTACTGTTTTTAATATAAAATGAATTAAAGGGTCCCCAAAAGTGCGTCTTTGCAGGGGATAAAAGCTTTCTATTTTTTCCGATTTTGATGGGTTTAATTTTAATTGCTTTTAGTAATACGTTTTCAGTTTCTACCTCTTAACTTTTTTTAGATATGAAGGGTCAAAGTGGAGAAAACTGTTATTTCCTCTGTTTGTGATACTACTTTGTGTATATCAGAAGTGTGTGGGTTATAACATTTTATCCACACTTACCATAGTGTTTATTTGTACAAGTTCTTGATATCAACGTTTTGCGTTCGTATGGGTTTTTATTTTGATATGGAATTAAAAGCATGTAGATGTGTATTCAGCTTTAAGATTCGATTTCGATCAAGTGGTTAAAACAAGTGGCAGAAGGCCAAAAGGGTCTTATATATACCATTTTATATTTAGGGTGTTGTTGTAGACTTTTAGAAATAGATATGCAACGAACTTTCGGATATTTTATTCTGAAACAAGGGGCGAATGGGTATAAATTCTTAGAACTTCTATATTTACATTTACTTTAGTTGAATGAAGATACAGGTAATGTTACTAGAATCTTTAGAACAAGCGGTCAGAAGAGGCTGAATACTTATTTCTTGTGAATATAGCTATATTTTATTTATATAGTATATTTGTAGTGTCCATAGAGAAATTGAAAAAAAAACTAAATTCATCATATTCCTTCAATAAAAGAAAACATTTGCACTCTGTAATAACGGATTAGACAGCGGGATATACTTTGTAGGGGTGTGTGGACAATAACATAAATGCCTTTTTTCCAAATGATATAAAATTACCATAGAATAAGGCTCTTCTTTCTGATGCAGATGTAACACTTAGCTTAGTTTGGATTCCTGTTTATGTAGATTGTTTTGATTCTGATGCTTGTGATTCTTTATTTCATTTTCCTGTACCAAGCCAGGAACCTGTAGTTCAGTGAAATCATTGTTTTACTGTTACTCGTTTTACGTTGTAAATATAATTGTCTGATAATTATTAAATTTAGACGTCAGTACATTTTACGCTCTGCCCACAATCAGTGATGTGCATGGATAAGATGACACGTCTTTCCGTGGACTATTGCCTTCGTGAGCTAACACGTAAAAAATCTGCTCAGTGTGTCAGTCAGATACAAAGCAATGTTCATTTACCATCAGTCATTAATATTCGCTTGTCGTAAATATACATAAAATATTATCAACTGGACGTAAAGGAATAATTTCAATTTATCAATCAATCACATTTTATATTTTATTTTTCGGGCATTTTACAGATGCAATTGATCTTTTTTCATTGTTGAAGTAACCTGTCGTGTAATTTATATTCTTTGGATGGCTGTCTCATTGACAGAACATGCTACATCTCCTATTTCTATATTACAATTTAGTATTGACTTCTGTCATTTAGGATTTTAATGCTTTTCCTAAAATTATATTCTACAACCCCCTTGCCACTAGAAACCAGTTTTACTGTAAACAAGTCGATGCCCACAATCAGTGAATATTTAAAAAAATGTTTGATCACTTTTAAAATGATTTATTTGTGTCCTGTGAAAAAGGAGTGTTGATGTTGATGAAAAATAAATGACATATTGAATAATCTTATCTGAAATTTCAATTCAATACATTTCTGTAATTGTTTTCTGTACTTTGGTATTCTTGTATTTTGCAGAACTTTAAAATGTTGACAAGCCCATAAACCTTTTCAAAACTAAGCTTTCCCGGAAAGGACGAGGGTCGTTAAGGCCCATTTTTGGCCCAAGAATTTGGCTAAAAAATGAAAATTGGCTAATATCTAATATTTCATATTTTTTTAATTGAATAATGTCATTTAAATCAAAATCCAACAGAATTTTTAGTTTAATTATTTCTACAAAGGTTATCTGACACATATAGAAAATGCTTTAAATGTGAAAATACTAAGAAATTATTTAATTTGATGCAATATTTGATACTATTTTGGCGATTTTAATATAGATCGCACAAAAACATCACAACCAAACTTTGTAAATGTTTGGTTAAAATATCTTCGTGATGTTTTTTGCGATCATATCTATTTTGAACAAAACACGTCCAAAAATTGAGTATTTTTACCGAAAATGTTAAATTCTTGTCAAAATAGTCGAATATACCCTTTCATTTTGTCGAAATGACGAAAAGTAATTAGGAAAAGTAATGAATTATTAAAAGACGATTATTAAACAGCATTTTCACAACAACTTATTTTTGTATCACAAAATTTAAAATTTGGGCAAAATATGGGGCTTAACGTACCTACTCCTTTTAAAAAAGATGGGGTTAATATACTTGTGAAACCCAATCAGACAATATTATAACTACTAGTAATTCAAATGCAGATGAACCATACTTTTATATCTGTTATTGACCCATTGAAGCCTGTCATCATTATAAACATCGATATTAGTTAATTTAGTCTATTATTCAGTTATTATCATTCTTTGAACTTTTAAGTTATTTATATCATCAAATAATTGAGATTTTTTTTATATATTTTTGGCTTAGATATTTCCAACTGAATACTGCTTAAATATAGCTATGAAAATATTATGAATGTATCTGCTGTTTTTTAACACTTGAAATTTAATGTTACCATTTTTTCACTTGATTAATTGATTGTTGTTCTATGCCTAAATTACATCATTTCAGCCATATCCTGGCGAGAACATTTAAGGGCCAAAAATATTAAATGAAAGATAACGTACATAACCTTTTTCTACACAGGTGATCTTATTTGAAATAAGATTTAAACTTTTGCCATACATATATGTTTTTAGTGTTATGTTTCTCGAGTTACAACAGGTAGTTCCCAAGCTGTCAAATAAAGCAAAGCAAATCCAAATCGCTTATAAATTTTTATTTGGTAAATAATATATTTCTATTAAAAATGATAGAAGAAATGTTTTAGTCCTAAAAAATAATAAAAATTCCTCTCAGTAATTGCAGTTTATCTGTGGATGGTTGTATAAAGAATTCGAAGAAACCAAAGGAACTGAAAGAAGTTGTTAAATCTGAAGACAGACAAGACCATGGCCAACAAAATGAAACGAAAGAAAAACATTGTTCACACAACACTACACTGAGAACTTAAGCTGGAGTAACATGAATCCTACAAAAACCTAGGAAGTTTACAAGGGACAAATCAAAGTCAACTCTCTTATCGTAAAGTTTTGTTCTATCCCGCCCTAACTGTCAATTTCTAGGTGTAAGTTTAGTTATGAAACCGACCTTCCTATTTCTATAGTATCTTTGATTACAAGTTCAATGGGATAGATGTGGTGAACATAGTGACAGTCATCAAATCTTGAAATATTCAGTAAAAGAACATCATCTATATAGCGAAACTCTATGAGTTTTAAATAGTCAATAATGGTATTAAAAAATGAAGAAATCAAATGTTTCGAGTTTGCTGCAAGTGGAAAAAGACCTGGTTTTAAGCATTCTAACATATTTTGGGATTTTTTATAATCCTTATTTGATTCACGCCACCTCTAGAATGGCTTGTTCCACAGTAAATCTAGAGCCGTTTTTTACTCTGATAAAATAGCTTTGTGGAGCATAAAGGGGACCCTGCAAAGTAACTTTGCTTTTAGGACACGTTTGTAACTTTAAAGGAAGATCAAATTCTTCCTGCCTGGTTGAAATTCAAAATGAAGATAAAACTGACCGATGACTGTCAAGGATTTCGTCTTTGGTAATTGACGTCGTGGTATATGTTCATTTATCAAGCAGTCTATGTAATGCTATTTACAAACGAAAACAATATTGTTAGGGGCTTTGTCAGCAGAGACGAGAACATAATTTTTATGCAGTTCATAGAGATGTCTGACAACACTCGAATCTTTAAAGACCAATTTAACTTATGTATTCCTACATCGTCTCAACTTGTGAATTCATATTTTTATAAAGACCCCACAGCCTTTACCCATTCTTAAAGGGTATTTGTTTCCTCTCCTTCACGTTTCGCCCATTTTCTGGCATAATCCCTGACAGAATCCATAAAAATCTTAAAATTGAACTTCCAGTTTATCGACTGAAGCTAGCGGAACTTTGGCACTTTGGCAAACACATTTCGCAGAGAAATGTTTTCTTCAATGTTGAGTCCAGTGTAGCATACCCATGTGAGAGATCAAAAGTGCATATTCCAAAGAAAAGAGACAAATTTGAGACAAACTTAAAGATAAAATGAAAACAAAAGGAACAAAGGCTTGGAAACCACCAATATCACGTGGCCGGCAGTATATTATTTGAATTGGGAACTAGCCCAAGCTCAGTCCGGGGGTTTAAACTTGTAGGTCAAGTCACAACTACACAAACAGTGTTCTGTGAAAGCTTGGTCAACTTAAGTGTTTACTTATTTCAAAATTTTATTCAGCATCCTTGCCAATCATAAATGGCTGTCGTTACAAAAATAAATAAAATGAGGTGTTGATATATTGATATATTTTTAAAAATCCTATTGTCAGAAATCACTGAGGGAATATCAACCAAACTTTTTAATTGGTCCATTGATGATCGTTTACCTAAATTGTGTCTCACGAAAAGCAATCCTTACACACCAACCAAGACAGCCTCCACAGACGAACATTGTTGAATATACAGACCTTTGGCAAATTACCTTAAAAATCTTCTTGTGTAGGAATATTGAGCAATTTGCAACCAAACTTTAGTAGAGAGGTACTAATTTTGTCCACCATCCCCACCATCTAACGAAGATGGCCGTCACAGCCGAACTAAGTTTAACATAGAACCCTATTGGTAGCTAAAGGTAATCTGTAAAGCCCCAAATATAAAATGTGATGACATTCAAATGTAACAATAATCGAACAAATACGTATACATTTTGCAACAAGTTACACTTAAAGAAAAAACGACAACCACTGGATTACAGGTTCCTGACTAGGGAAAAGCACATAAAGTATGTGGAGGTGTCAAACATGTTTGTGAGCGTACAATTATCCCTAACCTTGGACAGTGATGTGAAAATCTCATTTTAATGAATGCATATTATTAATAACTATGTCTCATTCTTGTAATATAAGTTTCTAAGGAGTGGTGCTATTTATTTCCAGCAAATTTAACATTGATATATTAATCGTTTGGTATTTTTCAAATGAATATTGACCTTATCAATTCACAGATACAAAGGAAATGTTTGTATTTCAAATGCTGTGGAAATTTCCATAACATATTAGTTCTTCCTTTAACCATATAGCAACTTAATTTGCCAAAAATTTTATTGTTATTTGATATCAGAAAACAAAATTGTGGCAATTAGCTACTAATGTATTTCATTTTGATATTTATTTTGAGGAAAATGGATGTAAATGTGATTTGTTGAAAATTAAGATAAAAATTTGACTGGCCTTTAGAAAGCCTATACAATCTCAATCTTGTGAAGCACGAATTGATTATTGTTCACAAAATTTAAATATTGCCAGGAAATGCTTAAATATGTTCTTGCTATCCATAGTTTGAAGTTTTTAAACGTTAATCTGATTGAATGAAGTCAACTAACAATGAAAGGCAAATTTCAAAACAATTTTCGATAAATAAAGCTTAGTGTTCTTTGAACACGAACTCAGCTTTATATTTAAACTGACAATTCTACATTCTGAAAGTAAGCATTTGTCCTTTCAACAAAAAAGTCCTTTAAAAGACAACAGTAGATGAACATTTTAAATGAAAAGTTTATAAGCATTAACTTGATCTATTATGCTCATGAAGAAACCACGATAAAATAACTGACAACAGCTTCTTTGATTGGAAATACATGTATGTCTGAAACTGCTTGAATAATTTTAATTATACTTTTGTGAAATAATCTTTGCAACTCATCCTAAAGAGTTCAATGGTTTTCAACCAAACATATAGGGATATTCTACAGCAAGTGGAGTTGTTTACCACCGATTTTGATTATTGATCAAATATCTTTTAAACCATGGTTCGGGTTAAAAGGTAGCCAAACTTAAAAGAAAAAAAAACAAACCAAACGTAAAAAATGCAAATGTACAACAAAAAGAAAATAAAAATTAAATTTAAGTCTCCCAAGTTTACGATCCAAAGGGTCTTCGTCCGGGGATAATGAAAGACAAAATAATAATAATAAAACATGACAAGACCTGACCAATGTTGACCAACGAGGCGTATCAATCTCGAACACACTCAAGGGATACAGAACGATAAAAATAGATTTTGTTGTCGAATAGAGTGCCCTTATAAATCCATATTATTTTAATATATTGAATATATTTAATTTTACATGATTGATATTTAACTCATTGGGGAATGCTACAAGAAAGGTATCAGTTAAAAAAACTGGACTAGGTAGATACATGCGACAGTCATAGACGAAAGAGTTGTGGTAGAAAAGCGGACGGATAAAAATGTTAATGTAGAAAAATGGCTGTTAATTAACAGTACGTCATTCATAAAACTGTTTTTTAACATTCATACCACGCGGTCTTAGAGTGCCTAAATGATTAATAATCATCTGTTCAAGAAATTGCCGCTTATGTCTCCACGAGAACGGTGACACGCATATCACTTTTGCTATGAAATTTACGCCATTAATCATTTAGTCTTGTATTTTTGTTTTTTAAAGCCACCACGCAACATTTACTCTTTTTTAAACCATGGCTGACAGTGTTATCACAGGCCCATAAACTTAATACGTCAAACTGCAACTCTATCTACATCGGTCATATCTTTGACTCGCACTCCAAACACTGACCAGGATTAAAGGACAGGTGGCGAACGCAGGAGAGAGGTTGCTTACCATAACCGGAATACCTGCTCTTGTTTTGTTAAAGAGTTCGTGGAATCCAAGCCACTGTTCTTTTTGTTCCTGTTTCCCCCTTTGTTTCTTTTTAGTTTGTCTTGACTTTTATCTTTCGCATAGGTATTCCACTCTGGACTTACTGACTACAACCAATTGTTCACAAACTTATCTGCGGTTGTTTATTTTTTAATTTTATGTTTCAGGTTCTATAACTGTTCAGGATTGTTACATATTTTTCAAATGGTGTCATATTCATATCATCTTGAATAGTATTTAAAGAATTCAGCCCATTTAGAAATGAACGGAGCTGGCCATAAATGTTTAACCTATGGTCTTATGATAAATTTAATTATATCTTTAAAAAGTCAAATCACAACCACACTTGTGAAGAATATTCGTCTCAACAAACTAAGATGGCCACACAGTTGAATGTAGTTAAAAGAACCCTATTGGAAATTCTCTTTGGTGGAATGGTCGTTGGCTGGTACTTTTTAATAAATATGCCTCCTTCCACCCATGATCATGATAACCAAATCTAACTGAACTTATTTTAAAATATGACTTTATGACAAAAACCTTCTTAAAAACTGATTGAGTTGCAACCTAAGAAAATATAAGAAGTATCCAAGTCTTTGTCAGCCAACCAAAGCACAAAGCAAGATGATGGCAAGTGCAGAGTTCGGTGTTATTTACGTAGGTTAATTTGTATAAAATGACTACAGTAAAGAATCAAGTCTGGATAAAGCCCGGTTACTGTCTTAACCCTCATCAGTAGAGTTAGGAACCAAAACAATAGGACTACAGTCTGGTTACTGACTTAATTCTCATTAGTACAGGTAAGGACCAAACTAACAGAACTACAGTCTGGTCACTGTCGTAATCCTCATCAGTACAGGTAGGGACCAAAATAATAGGACTTCAGGCTAGGTACTGTTCTTATCCTCATCACTAAATATAGGAACCGTTGAAAGGACTACAGCCTGGTTACTGTCTTAATCCTCCTCAGTACAGGTAGGGACCAAAATAATAGGACTACAATCTGGTACTGTTTTTATCCTCATCAGTACAGGTAGGGACCATAACAATAGGACTACAATCTAGTTAATGTCTTAATCGTCATCAGTACAGGTAGGGACCAAAATAGTAGGAC
>JAULBM010352453.1:0-12101 GCA_032357055.1 Geukensia granosissima | reverse complement strand
TAGAATTAATTAATTGTTGATCAAATATTTATAGGAAAACTGTAACTCCGGCTGTAGTTTTTAGTGTAGTTTGTCTTTCGTTTTATATTGTTGGCCATGGTCTTGTCTGTCGTCTTTCTCCCCCTTTGGTACCTCCGAATGCCTTACAGCTATATAGTACATCGGATAAGAAATTAACGGTTAAAGCATTAAACCTGTCTTGTATTGAAATCGTTATTAATAAATGATATTTGTTATTCTCTTTAAAAATGCGTCTCTGTTGTGTTGCACGTAGGTGTTCCCATTCCAGGACAAACTGGCTCTTGTTTTGTGTTCTGTTGTGTTCTTCAATAAACCACTAACTTGCTCAACCAGTACCAATAACAATTCTGTACTCGTCTACGAACATTAAACAAGAAATCACAGAATAAATGGTTAGCGAATAGCAATAAATTATTATTTAATCAACAAAAACCGCTGGACTAAAGGTTCCTGGCTTGGGCACAAGCACATTAAATATGTAGTGTGGTTAAACCAATTTGTAAGCGCTCATCTCTATACCGCTAAATTGGGATAGAGGTGTGAAAAACAGCTATGGAGACACACGATAAAAGCCGGTTCAAATAGATTTAACACTTGAGCTTGAAATTAAAACTGAAAACAGCAACAGATACACTTAAAAATAATACATGATACAAAGAAGTATCGACCTCGATAAGTACTCGCCATTGCAGTCTGATAGTCAAGTGTCATCTATGTGTTATCTTTCTTAGTTTTAAGTTTCTTTTGTTAAACTAATTTGTTAGATTATATGTCGTAAACAGATTTTAAATCAGTTACTGTTATCGTAAGTAAATGTCATGCTTTCTTTTTGGTACTTAGTTATTACATCAAAGCTGTTTACTTTGTAAATAAAGAATTGATGTCTCCAAAAGACCTGATGATTAATTAAGATATTTTACTTTTATAATCTGAAAGAATAGCACCAGAGAGCCCCACCTATATGATAAAGGATATAGGAATTCGATAATAAAAACCTGGCTTTAGACCATATTTTTTTTACTTTTATAGTTTGAAAGACCCACGTATATGATAACGGACTTTCTTGGGGAAACAAATAATGAAAACCTGGCTTCGAACCATACTGAAAAGGAGTTTTGAGGTCGTTTGGGGGTGATGAGATGTGTCTCCTATTTTTATATTTGAGATTCCCATGATCCCTATATCATGTATATGTAAAAGATATATTTTGTAGATTTCATGGCCTATACCCTTTACACAAGCATAATTTCTTCCTCTCTACCCATCTAGTATTCTTCGAAAGTCAATGTCTGTGGTGTTTTTCGTGCTTTGTCCTTCTTCCGTTTACATAATTATTTGTCAAATGGCCCTTGCAGTCTTAATGTGCTGAATTAGTTTTCATTGATCGTTTTTGATCAATTATTATATGGTTATAATCTGCAGACAGTTATGAAATTGATACAGCATTAACAAGAACAATATGAAGTAATGAAAAAGATGAAGAATTTTACAAAACAAAACTAAACTAAAAAATTATTATCAACAAATATAATATTTTAACAATTTGCGTGTTACCTAGGACCCGTGAGAAAGGATCGATTATAATTGAGTCCGCGCATCAAATAGGTTTATCATCAGTCTTTTAACCACACTTTATAAACAAGCAGTATACCTGGCTCTGAGCTTTGTATGGAATATCCTTTTGATCAAATTTTCAAATGTTTATGTTTCGTTTAAAGTTGGTCGTCAGAACGGAAAAAAAAACGGAAAGGCCTCGAAAAGTATTGAACTTAGTTGTTGTCCTTACCGTCGGATGTGGCTTCCAATTTCGATTTGTTTGGATATTAGTGTTTCTTTTTTTATTTTTGGATCTTTGACTCCTATATAAAAATAGGAGATGTGGCATTATTGTCCATGAGACAGCCACCCACCATGTGACATTCCTTATATACAACATATTTGTCCACGATAGTGAACGGATGTTTTCCAGCATTTGAATGGCATTCAAATAGACACTTATTGTGCTCCTCTTATTGCCGACCTTTTTCTTCACTATTATAGCTGTCTTTCTTCTTTGTCTGTAGAAGAAAAAGAGAATAAAGCTTGTCCAAGCGTTTAAAGTTAGCTGCCTATACGCTGTTCTATTATTGAGGTTTGGAGATTATATTCATCTCATCTACCAAAAAGGGCTTCAAAGACAATCCTTATCCTGCTTTATATCTTAATTGTCATCTCATAGTAAACAATAATAAATTTTATAAAAAAACGTGATACATTCCACGTTCTAATAGTCAATTTCCCATTCTTTACCAGTAAAATTCCACCAACCCTAGAGTAAGGCGTGAGTATCGCGTAGTTCCTTCGAAGAAGACTAGGATTCATCTGTTATTTTTTTATGTAGCTTCAATGAAAAAATCTTCAATTTAGAAGTGTAACGATCGACCAGAATTAAAAATGCAATTTGCTGATCTTGACCGTGCTCCATTTACCATTATTGTAACTATTACAGGTTAGAAAACGAAAACAAAATTTAAAAAAGTGAAATACGCGGAAATGAAGATCCATTATCCATATCGGCAGACTACGAATAGTAGGCAAGATGCATATCAATTTATCAAACCGGAAACTAATTGTAGATTCCTTGGTTCTCAGCATATTTACCAAAATATGAGGAAGCAAGGCATTTATTTTATACCATTAAAGTCCCAAAAAGAATTGAAGCAGTTTTAAAAAAAAGGGAAATATGACATGATTGTCCTTAAGACTGCCATCCACCAAATGGCAGTCAAATCTAAACTTGTACAGGTCCCATTACGGTCTTCAAAGCCGTTTATGCAGCTTTTTTTCATTACACAAATCCAAAATAAAATGAGGAATACAGGTGAATTTTTGGTTATCACATTTTTGGGGAATATCAAACAACAGGGCATGAGGTCGCCAATAGAGAAATGGTGGACCTGAGACCTAAGAAATTAACCTTTCATAACCTCAAAATTTATACATATGTTCTTGGTCATCAATCTTGGACAATAAACAAAAACAAAAAACCAAATAACTGAGAGCATAACGTTACTGTGTAGATCATAGATAACCATACGACAGATATAGAAATATTGACTTTAAAATAGGTAATAAACTAAACAAGCTTAACAATCCCACATGCCTTGTGTGCTTGTCACAGGTTAGGTATCGCGGACATAGTTTTGTCTTAAAGATAAATGTTTCTTACATGAGTTTGTTATTAACATTTATACAAGAGCAGTATTATTTTACACATGTATACACATTTTATATTTATTTGGGTCGATTTAGTATATTTCATATCGAGTGGTATTCTTCCTTTGGTGAGGACCTTGTTGAGGCCTCTAAATTTGCAATTACAGTTTTTTCTAGATTTTGGGGTGTAGTGTTTCTAACATTCACCCCATATCTTTTCATTTTCATAATGCATTTTCAGAGAAAATTGATTTCATATCTGTTTTTTAATGTTACAAATTTTAACTAAAGTAAAATTTTTCATGTAATGTTCTTGATGTATTTATTGGAAATCTATATACACATTTATAATGATGTGTTGTTTTCAAATAATGTATCAAAATACCAATATAAATTGGATGAAAAGCCTTGATATATTGAATTCTTCCTTGCTTTTGTGAGACACTTAAAAGTTATCCACGATCCATGACTGACAATTAAATTTAAGATGTTAGTGTTTCATAATAGTTGATCAAATCGAGAATTAAGTGCGTGATTGATTAATAAAAATACATTGCTTTGACGTGTCTGGTAATATTTTTTCCAAAAAGTATCGTTGTATAATATTAATCAAGCAAATTGAAAGAAGGACTCAAATGGGGTTATGTCATTATCCGTCAACACTTTATAAAAGAAGGCAGTGTGTGTTCCTCTAAAGTGGCATTATTTACTATATTGAATTATTCTACTACGCTAAAGAAGAAACCCATATGAAGAACAATCAAGTCGGAGTAAATATGTACTTGTATATCAGTGTTATTGTTTAGATTTTTCTCTTTTTGGTGTTCTTCAACTAACAAACTTTTTGATATATCGAATTGAAAAGTTCGTGCACGTGGCGGAGAACAACAACATACACATTTCGCCTATTATACAATACCCACCTTAACCTCATATTGTATAGACCCACCAAGACCGTTGAAGTCGAAACATAAAGAGGTTAGTGTGTAATCGTGATTAATCGGTAAACTATGTACTTACAAATAAGGAGTGAATACCAAGGATACTATCATCTAAAGAGATGGCAGAAAAGTTTAAAAATAGCCATGAAATCTCCAGGTTTGAGCCCCTTATTTTTCTAAAGCTGTTAAAAGTTCAGTTGGATTACCCAGGTGAGAGATCAAAAGTGCATAGTTCAAAGACAGAAGACGAATTTGAAACAAACTAAAAGATAAAAGGAATCCCGATTATATGATAACATTGACATGTTTACATAAAGAATAAGAGCCAAAATACTACAAAATAATAATAAAACCATAAAGAAATGAAAACACAAGGGAAATTAAATGAATTATCTAATGACTAAGTCCTGGATTGCAGAAGTCATCAAATATCCCAGCACTCAAATGAATCAAATAAAAAACCTGTAGAGGTTCAAAATACACTGACTCTCAGTTTTGAAACAAATGTTTATTTAAAAAATATTGGATAAACTAGTGCGCCTATCAACCCTGAATATTGTTTTTACATTCACGGAAAACAAGAAACTACAAAAATGTGATGGACTATTTTTTCTTCTCTATCTATCTTCGATTTAATCAGCTGCATGTGGAATAAAGATAACACAAGAAGTTTTCACTGAAAACAGTTATAAACATGATAAACACAGGCGAATATTTAGAGCAACACGTGGCAAGAAATCACATTAAATTCAAATGAAATATATATAACTGACTAAAACTGGTTTAATTTATTCCATTCTCTGAGTATACGACTGCAAAAATCGATGGTCTTATGGGACGGAATCTCGTGACCTAGTTGTCTATAAACAAATCAATTATCACATAACAAGATTTTTAAATTGTATATAGATTTCTTAGCTAGAAGTGATAAAGGCCTTATAATTGATAATGATGACTTTTTTCTTATTTTATACATTTTTATAATACATAATTATTTATTAATGTTGAATAAATATGGTAATGTTTGATGCGCATTTCAATGTTAAATTTTTATCAGTATCATAAGAAGAAGACATGGGAAATCCGAGATCTAAACACTATAAAATAAACTTCTCCTATCCAATGAAACCAAAATAAGCAGCATATCAATAAATAAATTAATTAATACAATCAACAAACACTTTGAACTAACGGAATGGAAAGAACATATTTGATTGTCTAGGATAGTTTTGCATCATTGTTTATTTATTTAGTTGTGTATGACTATTTGTAAAGAGAGTAGCGGTATAATATTTATACTGCAGATTAAAGACATAATTTGGTTTATCGAAAAGGTTTAATTTTTCAATCGAATAATCTTAAACATCACCTTTAATTTTACAAACGTTCAAAGTTGAGCATTTAGTTGTTGATTCTCCCATATTCGATTATGCAAATTTTGCTTTTACATGATGAAGTTTAGGATTTTCATAAAACGGTGTAATTCAAGCATTTTTGGACTAATGTCCTTTTTGGAAACATTGATCCTTCAACTACGATGCATTAATATGATAAATATCTCAATAACAATCATGTCAACGCATATAAAGCCCACTTCTTCTAGTTTTAACGACCCTAAAGTGATCTAAAATATGTCAAAATAAATTTTGTCTTTAAGCCAAAATGTCTTATCATTAATATCGCTTTAGCACCACATATTGTCTGGTTGGAGTACCAAAGTTTTAGACTATACAGATCTAGGATATAATAGTTTTCGGCAGTCTGAATTTGATTACCACTCGTGTTAATAAACCAGATATTTATATCAAATCAGGAATAATAAGCTTGTTTTAAGTTAACTGCGAGTATATACTTTGGAAAACTGTTTTATGTTTTTATTTTCGTATTAAATGATAGTGGCCGAATTTGAAGCAGATCATACTTTTCTCTGTAGGTATCGGATGATGTTTTTAGTATAGAGAAGGTGTTCCAATTTTAATTCTCATATTTTAATGTTTTGGTGAACAAGCTTTTACAAAGAAGCATCAACTGTAAGAAAAGAAAGCCTTTCTTATGACCAATGATAACTTTGTTTCGTTTACGTCAATGTCGAAAAGCTTTTTTATACTCTATTTAAAAAATGATTGACTTCAAAGACGTTTTGTCCTTACTTTTTTCTGTCGAACTCTTGTTAATATTTGCATACCCGCTTCAATTTGCCTTGTTGTTAACAATTTCATCTATATATTGAAGCCTTTTAAGGAGCCTCAATGTTTGCAATCACCTTTAGTTTTAATATATTTTATTTTTCAAAAACAATCAAATGGATTGGGCACAGTAAATCATACTTATTTAGCAATCTCCGTTTATAATATTGAAAAATGATTGTAAGGATGTGCACAACAGATTATAAATGAAAATTCATATTTATATATAGTTATGCATGAATTATAAGTAACACTTAAGAGGAAAAGAGATTAAAAGCCACAGCTGGGTAGGGAGGATGTGTGTTGAGACTCATATGTAAGATATCAACTGATTCAACTGGGAATCTCTTTTTTTATAAATTCGAAAACTAGTTTTAATATTTACTCGTTCTGTTTTACTGTAAGTTCATTACTGCCATATGTCAGTAATTAAAGGTCAGCAAGCAAGCAAGCAGATTATTTAACAGTTTTAGTCTTTTATTGGTAAATGTTATGCATTCTCAACTACTAATAGACCTGTTATCGGTGATACAACAATAAGTTGACCACTTCTCGGATTGACGTTAACCTGTATTAAGTTTTAGGATTCCAGGACGGATGTACCCTTCCCTAGCACCTGATCTCACTCCTGGTTTGTAAATTAAAGGAGTTTGTGAATTCCAAGCCTTTGTTCCTTTTGTTTTTTTTTATTTTGTCTTTAGATTTGCTTCTTCAGCTAACGAAGAGCTTATTGATATTTTATTTTATTTATTTTTCGTAAAGATTTTGTAAAAAAAACTTCAATGCATTCTCAACTACTAATAGACCTGTTAACGGTGATACAACGATAAGCTGACCTCTTCTCGGATTGACGTTAACCTGTATTAGAGTTTTTAGATTCAAGGACGGATGTACCCTTCTGAAGCACCTGATCTCACTCCTGGTTTGTAGATTAAAGGAGTTCCATTCCTTTGTTCCTTTAATTTTTCTAAATTATTTCGATAGATTTGTTTCTTCAGCTAACGAAGAGTTTTTATTTATATTATTTTATTTTTCGTCGAGATTTTGTAAAGATTTTGTAAAAATTTTTACATAAATCATAAAGCCAAATGACGTCACAATAATCTGAAACAATTCATTTTGGAAAATCTTTCCGAGATTTTTTCTGGTATTTCAAACAAAATACACAAAAATGCAGTGAGAGCTATTTGAGTTTGTAATGTTTCTTTTTTGAGAGAAAATGACTTTATGCAGTATGAAAACATAAGCATACAAACGGAAAATTAAAACAACAAAAATGCAATCGGTACTAACTTCGATTTGAACTTAAAAATATAGTTAATGGTGTAAATTTTCCTTACAAGTTGGTAATAAAGTGTTGTAGCTTTGCTTTTGTGCCGATCCGCAACTCCCGGCGGAAGATTTTGTTTAGTATTGGAACTTCATTAAAAATCTTAGAGAACTGCTTAATGTTTCGAAACTAGAAATGACGTTAATGCTCATTACAATGTGCTGATCAAGTATTGCTACTTGGTTTAATTCAATATCAATATGAATAAACTAGATTTCTACCACATTACAACTTTGTTTTATAAACAAGGATAATATAGGAATACCTGGTCACCTGGTCAGGATTATGGGCGCCTCTTGCATTCCTAGTGACATAAATAATAAAATCTGCTAAAATTGTCTTATATAAATTGTAAAAAATGCAGTAAATTAACAAAGGATCTAGCACGGACAAAAAACCAAAAATCGATGTTTTAAAAAAAACTCAAAATCCAGTCTTAAGTCTATAATTTTTTTGGACATTAGAAATAAATGATATAATTAGTTTTCTACATCAGTACTGTATACTTATACATGTCTGATATTTTATGCTCCTAATTCTAAATAAGGTTTAAAGTATATATAATAGTAAGTAAAATGTTGTTCTATACCAAATCGCCACTGAAACATAAAACAAAATGGTTGTTAACATTCTAAATAAGAATTTTAATTTGAAATTACCAACCAACTTTCTAACTGAATTGGTTGATGGCATCATTGTAAAACATCTCGCTATTAAACCACTTTGAATATTGCGAAATTGTCAAAACTGGTTTAACCCCACTGCATGTTGCTTATGTTCTCCCATGTGTTTTGTCTTGGTTTTTAAATAGTCTCCTCACTGTCTGTTTTTAACATTTTTAATTTCGAATGTTGTGTGCATCTAATATCCAGTTCACATCAACATTAATTACTATTCTCCCACTGTCGTTCATTTTACTTCGGTTTACTTCTTTAACCGGTAATCGCAACTATTAAAAATTCAAGATTCGACCTCAAATATTATAGAACAACGATTGTTCAGAATCTTGCACTTTTTTAAAAATAATTGATGCAAACAGTTTTTTTTGTTTTCTGACAGGTACATCTTACTCTTACCTACTGTTCCTTGGTTTAGTGGTATGACCGAATTATTAAGGTATGTCAACACTGTTCCGTTTAATAAGCCTCCTGGACATTTGTATAAAACGTAAATTGTGGTAAAATCCTTTTTATACTTTTTTTTATATTTTTCAAATGAGCGAAGATTAATATAATTAGTGTAATTTATTTTCAATATAGATATTAAAGTTATAAATGTGAAAGGAATAAGTCCAGTGTAAATTACCCATGCGAGAGATAGTTTTGTTGTATTCGTAGATATATGTTATTTATTCTATTATTTTCTAGGCAAAAAAAAACTTTTTTTAAACGGGAGACAATCCTCTATTTTATTTTCTACAAAATTCAATATGACTTTTTTAAGGAAGAATATGAAATATATGCCAGAAAGATACGGTCACATCTCAATACATCAAAACAATATATTCAAAAGCCAAATAAACTACATGTAAATCTCTTTTCTGGATTTACCTTCATCGGACACGCTATTGGGAAGGGGGTGCAAAATAGATAAATCTGATAAAACATAATGAGATCATTTACACTGTATTAATTTCTAGTTTCATTCATTTAAAAGACAAATACAATTGATTACGTTATGAACGCCGATCACAATCATCACGTTTTACAAATTTAAAATTTCAATGTTGGAAAGAGGTTAACGTCATCTTTCAAACACAGTATCACAAAATAAATAAGGGCATATAACTGAAGTACGAGTAAGCTTTTTACGACCTCCACACAACACTAGAGAAAAACTCCGTACCTATATTTCAGTATAATATATAATAAACTTTATGTAAAATGCTGATTTTTGATTTGCCTTGAAACGTTGTATTATTTTCAATACGACCTTCGTTATAAGTGGAGCGGTTTTACTCCATGGTATTTTCGAAAAAAATCCCCAACACACAGAAACTTGAGGATGACAGTAATTAATGCGTTTCTACATGCAAATTTGGTCTACAACATATATTAATCATGTTTTGAAGGGATATTTGCGAAAAATTCAAGTCTCAAAATTAAATTTCCGTCGTCTTCGTCTGGGGAAATATTTGTCTTTCTTATCAATACAATACGCCTGAAAACTAATGAACAAATATGTTTGGATCTTGGGCTTCCTATGAAGTGTAATTGAGTGTAATGATACTGACAAGAAGTTATCTCTCGAAATGTTCATATAGCATATCAAACTTCATAATATTTATTCAGCATCGGGAAATTTGAATTATTAAACAACTGGGTCGATAAGTGGATAAGAGGCTATCCAGGGAATATACCAGACCAGTTTTCAGATACGAAATTTATCAATTCCAGTTTGGAATACCCATGCAAACGATTAAAGTGTTTAGTTCAAAGAGACATGGAAAACTCGAGTCAAACTGAAAGATAAAAAGGAAACAAAAGGACAAAGGCTTGGATTCCACGAGTTTAAATGCACCCCCCCAAAAAAAAATTTTTTTTTATCGTTTTCCTCTTAAACATTGTCTTGTAAGATAAGATGTAAGTCAGAAATGCTTTTGGTAAAAACAGCTGAAATTAATCAAAAATAAACTCTAATACTGTGTCAGTGCACCGAAAGCATTCTACAAACAATAAAAAATCTAAAAAAAAGACGAAAGAAATAATATTCTAATAAGAAATGCAAAATCTTAATGAAAAACACAAAAAATATTAAATCCATTCTTATCATGTGCTACAAAATCTTAAAGTTATTATGGAATGGAGTCTAATAACCTTTTTCCTTTTGTCACTGTATGATTGTCTAGTTTGGCTCTGTCCCCTGTCAATATCCATTTATGACTAGTTTTTATATTTAAATTAAGGTTGGTATTGTGTTTTATACAGGATTTTAGGGACATTAAGTGCTTATAAGATGCCATACTGATAAGCTGACAGAAATGTTATTTCTCACACGGAAATCAATAATAAACAACAATATGTATGCATGAATCCTATCACAAAATGATCCATATTGTTATGTTTCTTAATCATGATACAGGCAGGCTAGATTTGTAAATGTATCTTTGATTACAATGATTAAATATCTATAATATTAAACTCGAAGAGGTCGAATTACGGCCTTCAACAGTTAAAAGGGAATCACACCGGAATCCAGTCTTGGGTCTATCACATAAAGTATGGGGCGGAGTAAACTAGTTTGTTTGTGCTAAACCCTCCCCTAGCAAAAAAGATAAAACAACAAAGACGACATTCAATTAAAATCAGTTTGAACGGAATTAATACTTTGCTGCTAATTTTTTATTGACTCATGGACTGAGAAGTTAAAATCTCCCCCTTTGTATCAATGGCAACAACAGTCATATTGTCAAAATGGTCTCAGTTTTCTTGCAATTATCAGGATTGTTTCAAGAAGTAAGAAAATGTTGCTTAAAATCTGCTCGACGGAAAATTTATCGTTTTTCAGACTCGACCTGTATCCATGGCAATGTGGGTACAAATCCTGTAAAGTAAGTTTTAAGTCATTAAGGCAAATTTAATAAAAAATACATTCTTTTCGGCTTCCATGGAAATAGCGGTAATGTTTAAAAACTGCTGTTATGCCTTCATCGATTGCAATTGATTCAAAAAGTATCTTATAGAGATCCTCAGTAATTTGAAACCTTGCAGCTTACACAAACAATGTTGATTGACTTTAATTTTTCCGCATCGCATGATAAATTTTTAAATCTATTGTTCTTTTTCAAGAAGTCAAAAACAGGAATATTTTATCACACATTTAATTGTTGTAAGAATAAGTTATGACTCACTTGCACCGATTTCATGACCAGGAATTCAGGAGAGAGTAACTTGTTTTCTATTAGACATGGGGGTACACACTTTTTTCGCTGTACTTAAGGTGTGTTCGAAAATGCTCTCCTCGTTGGACTGAAATATCGTACAAACTTTAAAAAGCCAAACAAACACATTAAGAAAACCTACAGAATAATCTGAAGAAAGATATGATAAACTTAACTATTTTCATGACGTTTTCTGAATAATTTTCAAACTTAAAATCATCCTTATTTATACGTACAAAAAATCATAATTATAAATGCAAGAAGAGTTTATTAAAATGGCCTGACAATCCATTAAAGGAGTCTGGACACTACACAAAAATTTACTTTTATTTAATCCTTCCATCTTATTATACAAGGAAACTACTACAACTATGTGTGTAAGTCACCAGGGAGTCTGATAAGAGCATTAATTTAAAGCTTAACCTTGATTGACCCAGTATGCATATTTTCCATCTGATAATGAGGCAACATGTGGTGTGACGTCAGTTTGGCTATTTACATTATTTTTCCAGTGTAATTATATAGCAATTTCAGGATGAAATAGTGTG
>JAULBM010352442.1:0-12101 GCA_032357055.1 Geukensia granosissima | reverse complement strand
CAAATTTCAACATTTGGGTTGTAACGTTCAAAACCACATATTCCTGTAAATCATTAAAACATGGCATTAAACTCTCATATTACACATGAAATTTTTACTTAGAACTTTCTTTCCTTATAGAAAATGACAAATGTATTACAAACAATAGTTTATTACACAACAAACAGACGAGTGTAAGGGTTAAATTATACTTCGTCGCACGACCACAGTGCGTTCGCGTTCTGTTGTTTGAAATAAAATTTAGGATTGATGTATGATATCTGTAGGAAGGCTGTAGAAAAACTATTTTATTTTTGTTATTTAAATATTAATTGTATTCGCGAAAATTTAGCGAAACTATCCCTCTACCCTCACGCGATTGTCGCTTATAAATGAGACCTAACAGAAATTATTTGTATCGTTTAATCGTTTTAATAAAAATGAAAACAATTACACTGTTTTCCTATTTATTTGCAAATATTAAACTTGTAAATTGAAAACTTAACATTGCAGTTTTAGGTATCACGTTGAACCGTAGATGAGAGCAAGCTCAGTACGCTATTCCTGGTGTTTAATCTCGTAGGAAGTTTGTAACTCCGTTTCAAACTAAAAGGAATCAAGATGAGTTTAATTATTTAAAGAACTAAGAAAAAAAAACAGCAGAAAATGATTGGTCAGTGTACTCATATGATATATATACATTATTTATGATCATCGATTTTGTAAGAGGTGTTCTGTCTCTCATATCAATAAGAGATAATAAAAATTTATTACTCAGATGACCTTCCCTTCTAGTCCATATTTTTTTACATTTGTGTTCTATTTGGCGTAAATACTCTTTAGTTTTGTAATTTAGGCTGTGTGCTAGGTAGGTCTACCGTGCACCCCCACCCCCTTAACAGGACTCGTCCTCACTAACTTTTTTTAATTCGTATTTATAACCTTTTTCATATTTCAAATACTAACAAGCATAATATTGGGATGTTTTTAGGTTTTACTGTGTATTTTTTTACCCCATCATGTTATTTTTGCCTATTTTCGTTTCACAGGTAATTTAAAGTTTACGGACATTTTATGACATGTAAACATACATAAAACCAAACAAATCAGGTATTGTTGGAAAGGTTAATGCATGGGCTTTTCAAAACATGTCTTTTTTTTTAATTTATTCATTATCAGAAAAGTTATAGCAAAAATACTAGCCCTATCCATACTTCAATTTCCGGAAAACTCGAATATTCTGCCTTTCAATTATATTGAAGTCTGTATGAAGTTTTGATACATAACTTGTATATAATTTAATCTATTATAGAAATTTATCGAATTTCATGTGAATGTTGTTTATTTATGTTATTTGATACCAAAAATACATGAAAAACCAGGATTTTGAAAACTTCAGATTTTTTCAGTTTTTCTCCATTTTCGTAATGCGGCGAATTAATGAGTTATTTTTTCATCATAAACTTTGTTTAATTGAATAGTACTATATATTAGGCATCATATAATGTTGTTTATTTCTGTTATTTTGATACCAAAAATCATGAAAAACCAGGATTTTAAAAACTTTTTCAGTTTATCTCCATTTTTTTAATGCAGCGAATTCATTAGTTCTTTTTTCATCATAAACTTGGTATAATTAAATCGTACTATATATTAGGCATCATATTAGCCCAAGAAACCTATGATAAATTGTTGTTCCACTCCAAATTTTATGAAAATTGTACCCCTACCCCTAGAAATTTTAATCTAATCAAACAGCAGTAATGTATATCAAAGAAACCTTATATATATCTTTAAATAGTGTCAATTGCTAGAAAATGATGAAATGAAATAAAATAGATGCGTTAACAGAGATAATCGTCCAGATTTCTACTTAATTTTTCGAAAAATGGATGATTTACAAAATATAAATTTTTTTTCAAAATGCTACGCAAGTTCCATTTAGCCAACTTTTCAGTATTTCTATTGCCCAAGGTACTATTTTTATTGCACAAATGCATTGAAAATGATAACTGATGAATAATACTTACTTTTTATTGTTTTTAAAATAAGTTTAGTGACAATAATTACCAGTTTTCTAAGAAAATATCAGGAGAGTCCATTTTTTAAACTATAAATCCAAGGGGAAACTTGGGCATTCAACATGATAACTGAACTTTCCTTGAGTTAGTACATCTGTTTCTATATCCATGATATCTGTTATCAGATATTTAATGTTAACAAGTAATATTTTGGTTATTTTCAAAGATATTTGATTTTACTCAGTGTAGGGATAATTCTTGCCAATTTTCATTTTGTGCTATTTTGTACGCTATGGGCATATAAATAAGATGTCATTGAGATTTTACATTAAAATTTTTGGCATTTCAATTATTCAATGTACCAATTATCCAATAGGTGCCTGACTTTGACATTCTTGTAAATAAATGCCCTTACCCTACCTCAATTTAATAAAATATAATGAGTTTTTGCTTTTCAATGATGTTATTTCAGTTTTTTATATACATTCTGCTGAAAAGGTTGGTTTGTAACTTGAATATGAAAATTTACACTCTTGAGAGCTCCATTTAATTTATCCGTTGCCCATCAAATGTAAAATTATTCGATAAATGGTAGTTTTTAGCAGTTTAGATTTCCCATTCTCAGTTTTATTTTTGTAAAACAGTTAGTTTAATTATTGTTAAATCTTTTTATTTTAGCAATATAGCTTTAAATGAATAGTTTTATCTGAAAGACACAAAACATGTCCTAAAAGATATGGAACAAATGTATTTTAAAACAACTAAATCTGGAGATTAATTACTATCTTATTATTTTGTAAGCAATTTCAGGGCCCTTATTAGGCCTTATATATACAGTTAAGTATGATTTTCCTTAAATTCTGCTTGGGGTAAGGGTGAAAATTCAGTTGAAGCAGCATGTAAACATTTCATAAAGAATTTTTTGAGGACCTGTTAAATGTCCGTAAACTTTAAATAACCTGTGAAACTAAAATAGGCAAAAATAACATGGTGGGGTACAAAATACACAGAAAAACCTAAAAGCATCCCAATATTATGCTTGTTAACATTTAAAATATGAAAAGGGATATAAATACCAATTAAAAAAAGTTGGTGGGGATGAGTCCTGTGGGGGTGCACGATAGACCTGCCTAGCATACGGAGTATTACGTAAAGCCTCGAAAAGACTTCAACTTATTAGTTGTACCTGCCTTCGGATTTGGCTTCCCATTCAGATTCGGTTGGATTTGAGGCCTTTTTTGCTGTGTTTGGATCTTAGACTTACTATAGTTTGGTTCTAATGCTTCTGATGAGAGGTTACTCCTTAAAATGTAAATTAAGCATACCAAAATTTTCCATATTTATTAAACATTGGTAATTTGCATTTTATAATCACACAAATCTGTTAGTGTTGTTGCCTAAATCGTCTGTAAAAATTTTCAAAATTCACATAACTATAAAGAGACATACTAGCAGTCAAATATTACATGTAACGGAAATTACATACAGTTTTCACAATATGCACAAAAAAGTAACATGCCCATTTGCCAATTAGCTAAAAAGCAAGACATAGGTACATCCGACATGTTATTTTATTTTATTGTTTTTATACGACCGCAAAAAAAGTGGTCATATTATGATAGGGAGCTGACGTCGTCGGCGTCGGTGTTGGCCATCCGTTGGCGTCTGTAGACATGTTGGATTCCGTAGGCTACCTTTTCGTCTATTAAACTGATTCTTATATATGTTTTGGGTTATTGATTTATTTTCTATTATAACGTTACTTTTTCCTTAGTTACACAATTTCAGTTATCACTAAACTTAATAATTTATGTTTTGTCCACCAACCTAAATTCCTTTTAATAAAACACATCAGAGATGTTTGATAGACAGAACTTTTCAGTACAAAACCAATGAAACATTTAAAGAATATTATTTTCCGGCCAAGTTTTCGAGTGCTGATATCTCAAAAAGCAGCATGTTGAACCATTATTTATTTATGTCTATTTTGTTTCTATGTAAACGAACAATAAAAATATCAATATTTTGATATTTAATTGTCGGGAAATGACGAGAAAAAACACCCTACAACATTACATCAAGTGTAAACTTACAACTTACCGACGACGATTGTGAATGCTGTAACAGCATTTTGTAATTCTTGGGTATATAAGAATCTATCAAATTGTTTCTGGCACTAAAAATGAAACGTAAATTGGTATTTTATATTTGGTATGTATATTATTATCTATGATTTAAATAAAAGAAAGCTTTTAGCTTATTAAGGCTTTAATGGGTTGGTTAATTAAAAAGTTAAAATCAAGAAGATTTTTAGTGATAAAGTTTTCGACAGTTTCCATGGTAAAACTTCAATTTTTATTTCAGCTTTTGATTACATTTATTGTGGTTGCCGTGGTAGCGTTAGAGAAAATACACGTGATAAAGACTGGTGCTCATGTCTCACAATCTACTAGTGAATTCTCATTGCATGCTGCTGCTAAAGAAAAAGGTATGAAAGCAAAATGTAATTTTGCATTGGAATAACAAATGATCGGTGTGTTTTGTCGCTTCATTTTATGTAATTTTTTACAGGTTTCTTCAATATAAAGCTTACATATATGTATTTTTATTCGCTTAATGTTAATATTAACGTCTAATGTATTAAATAGAAATTAAGTAATATCTATATACTTGGAATTGCCATCAAAGTGCGTATCGAAAACTTGAAGATTTTAATATAAAACTATTGGTTTTTAAGTGTGATTTTTGTTTCGTTTTGTCACCCACTATACTAGTTAAGGAAGAGTTGATTGATGAGAAAAATGTTTAGCTTAGCCACATACTTTATGTACCTGTACTAAGTCTGGAACCCGTAGTCCATTTAAAGTCTTTCGTTTTCGTGTTTTAAACTTGGTTAAATTTATCCATTTACTGAAATCTTTTACTAATAGATTATGTTCTATGATTTATTTTACATCTTGGAACTCAAATTATTTACGAGGAATACTAAGCTAAATATCCGATATTTATATAGTATTCACTGAAGGTAAGATGCATAGATACATCTTCAATAGTTAGCGAAGATAAGGAAAAAACGATTAAACAACATAAAGTACATGAATGCATACAAAAGCATACAGAAACTTAAGAAAAATAGATTGTAAATAAATCTTTTCCGTTTAACATTAGTCATGACATCGGAGTAATAAATTTGTTTTTTACTGATATGAAATGCAACAGGTGGGCCCTTACTAAATATTATAAAAATTATAACTGTTCAATAAAATTTACGTACTGCGTATTAAAACTTCTTCTGCTAGATAAAAATATCGACAATATCTTACTACATTAAGGATAAAGTAACTTTACTTTTTTAAGGTTTTTAACGAGCGGGTACTTTCATATATCTCGTGAGCTTCAGGGCAACTTTCAATCTAAGTTAACAACATTGGCTTTGGGCAAATGTAACGTCTTATTTTTAAGCAAAAATGAAAATCGGTTTAATGCATTCCACTGTAGAAAACACATGCGAGAGATCAAAATTGCATAGTACAAAGAGACAAGACAAACTCTAAAAAATCTCAATGAAAACAAAAAGAACAAATGCTTGGACAAAACAGTGTGTGATCAAGTTCTCCCAAGGAGTAAGCATTCCATGTCCTGCGCGCAACACACGTCATGAAATCCTTTAACTCTTATCCGGGTTAAAGTTAATCCGAGAAAACGTCTACTTTAGTTAAATAACTGATAACAAGTCCACAATAAGTTGAGATTCACTGATACTTTATGGATCAACCAATTCATGATGACGACCAGTAACGATTTCAAACTTGATTGGACGTAACCATGTTGTAGTAATGTACGCGACGCGTCAACATCAATGCTCTCTTCAGAAAATCTTGATACTTGGAACAGGCACGAGAGTTTCGAATCAACTCCGACACATAAACCACACAGGCAGGGGAAGCAGGATTATTGCCACTTAAATATGACAAGTTTACAAAAGGAAAGTTGAAGTCATGATCGAATAATTTCCCATTTTACTTGACTAATTACTTAAACGCGCAACATAAGATGTCGAAGTAATTAAATCCGACAATAACGTTTGATAGGAAGCATAATTTAGTTGTTCTTACCCAAAAAAAAGTGAATAAGGCAAATAAATGGTTGTATACATTAAATTTGTTTGTTTGTTACTAATTGAATTAGTCTGGAGCAAATATTTTTTCTCACGTTATTTCTACTTTGTACGTTAGTGAATTATTTTAATATTGTTACTTTTGAAATGGTGTTTTGACTAACAATCATGTCTTGCTTTGTTCTCCTATCTAACCCAGTTGCTGATACAGTAGTAGTAAACTAAATTTTGGGTGTCAGTTAGATAGTAACGTGTCGAGCATACTGATTTCATAAAAAGTTCTTTTTAAGCTGCTGTTTCTCTTTTCTAAAAATGCAAAATGTGTATCGTTATTAGTTGATATTTTAGAATATTTACAAGAACTTCCACTTAGCAAAACGGTAGGACTTAAAAGAGTTAGGAACTGCTTATAATCACGAGCCCCTAGTGTTCACTCTTGTAATTGAGTGAACCAGAAAATTGCTGATATGTTGACCAAGTTAAGTAAAACTAAACCAATTAATCTAAATATTTGACCCTTACAACGCATCTTCAAGTGCTAATACATGCTATCAATCTGTCTTAACATTCAGGTAAATACATGCAATGTCCTCGAAATGTAATCTTTTACAAAATGTCCATATCATTGATCTGTTATTTTTTATTTCAAGAGCTTTACGATGACGGTAAATACATTTTTAAGTACTTATTAATATTTTTTTTAATGTGGAAACTTAGAACATTAATCCCAGGTTTTTCCATTTAACTTAAGCCTTGCTTGAAATTACATTTTTTGTTAAACTACAGGTACATTCGGTAGTAGTGATGAGGAGCGCTATTCCTTAGTTAATAGTAAAAGTAGAGAGGGTATAAAATCGTCAGCTCCCTTTTTATTTGGGGAAGAGTGTAAGTAGTATGACAGATCTGGCCCATGAACTAGGGTGTTTGGGATGTAAGATGGCGAATGAGGGAGGGGGAATTCAAATTGTCTTTGAACTTTTTTCAAAGTAGGTCCATATGGCTATCTTTTCGTATTGGCCTCTAATTGTATTTATGACGTCAAAAATGGTTGGTGCATCGGTATTAACATTTATTTTATTGCATAATGCATGTGGTGTTACAATGGTGGTGTGATATTTTGATAGAATGTACACTGTTCATGATGAAATGTTAATGTTAGAAACTTAAATATTTTGGAGTAGCGCCTTGGAGCAGTCATTTAATTTTATTTAGCCGCAAAAAATTGCGGTCGTATTATAAAATGATAATGTCGTCGTCGGCGTCGGATGTTTGTACTCTCCGTGACAAAGCAATCTGAATGGGCTACATGTGCCATGACTCTTCTCTTGTTGTAATTGAGATATACGGGGTTGAAAAATGGCCACGCCCTTGAGTTGGAAACTTTTTTAATTTCTTTTTCCGATAATCACTTTTTAGGTCAAATGACACCCTATGAAAAATGAAACAAAGTTTGTTCCAATCACTTTTGTAGCAATTACCGATTTTCACATAAAAGTGATCTAAAAGTTCACAAAAAGGACAATTTTGCAGGAGATGAATTGTGTTTCATCCAATTTTGGAGTTTTTATTCAGTTCATCTGTATAAATGAGAGCTTTTAGTAGAATGTTGCTGACGTTTTGTCTATATGCTACCATTTTTTAGATAAAAGGGATCAATTTTGGCAGAAAAATCAATTTTGCATGAAATGGAAAATTCTCATTTTAAATCAGATTTTGATGAGTTTTTAAAAATAATATTCCTTCTAATCAAAAAATAATAATGGTCTAGCATTATATTGTGGCGAGTAAATTAGAGTGTCGAGCACACAACTGTTTCTAGCACAATAATGTGTCCAGTAAAATACTTTTTTACTCTGACCTAAATGTTCATTTGTACAACTTTCCCATGTCAATATGCTGCGGTCGTAACATGCTGTGCTTGCGGAAATATCAGTTTCACGTTTGATATATAGTTTTCAGAGTTATTAAGTTTTGGCGCATAGAGTAAAAAGATACTACAGATTTTCACATATGTTAAATAGGTGAAAACCCTTTTCTAAGAAGTAACAATAAGTATATACAAATAATATATTTTTAGATGAACGAGGTGGTGTCAGTTTAAAACATATCATAATCGTAACAGTGGTGACGTCGGCGTCACTGTTTATCTACGATGGAATACAGGTAAAAATTTTGGATATAAATGATAAAATCGTTTTTCATGCCAAGTAATATTCAGTTTTAATACAAAAGATCATTATTTGAATAATTATAATTAAATAACCAATCATTGTTTGATATGCTATTTAGATTGTTTGCTTTTCTTGGACTGAAATGTTAATATGGTGGATGCAGCTTGGAAACATGATCAAATGTAAATAAATGTAACATATTTCATCAATCTTGTGGTGATATCCATTAGTAAAATTCTTTTACTAAAATTGTTACTTTTATATATAATATAAGCGTTAAAAGAAGACACTCTCAACAAGAAAGCATCAAACGCGGAGAGGCTCCTTTATCGAATTTAACATGTTAATCTAACACCAATCACAACTATCGCCAACAATATTTGTCAAGTTTAAGGTGAAAGATATAGTAAAAAAAGTCGTAGACAGACAATTTATTACAAAACGCACCAGATTCCAATGGCATATTCATGGGATAGTTTTGTTGTGATAAAATATAGATTTTTGTTAACTTAATGTTCTTATTTCTTGTATTTTGTAGTCATCGTTTGGAGATTATATATATTCCTACGCCGAGAAAAGTGTTAAAGGCTTGAAGAAAAATGAAGGGGCACTGTTGAATGCATGTTTTTGGGTAATAACAATGTTTTGTATTTAAAGTTTTTGAATACTGTTTAATGCTAAAATGTTCTGTATTATATATGATTATCCCATTCCAATGTGCATTTGATCACCATTTGTTGTTGGAAGATATCCTTAAACCTTAATAAGCTAGCAAATTACAATATTTTCAAGATATTTTGCTTTCATGGTGTTCCCTGAGGTACTCAGAGATTCCCCACTCTTACTGCAAGTTTTTATAACATATACTAGCAGACAAGAAATTCTATTAACTGTATTTTCATGCTGGTTCAACTTGTGACAAGCTATATATTCCTTGAAAGAAAACATTTTGAAAATGATCCAATCATTTGTATCCCTGTAGATACTATACTATCAATTAATTTAGGTAATTTAAGAAAATTACTTAAAAATTTACCATTGAACTTTAGAAGTTTGTGATCTACACGTTCTCGATGACTGTATCATAGATAATTCTACCACATCTTTTTTTCTATACAAGTAATATAAAATTAAGAAATGAGTCTTGTATTTATTCTCAGTTCTTAACTGCTACAATTTTTGGAGGTTTTCAGCGGATTGTTTTTTCCTTGATGTGCGATAATTTGATCACTGCAGCAAGATTAGCTAGAAAATACACTCCACTAAACCAGTTTGTTTGATAATTAATCAATATTTTTATTTTAGGGACTGTTTGCCCTTGGGCGTTTGATTGCCATTCCGCTTGCCACTAGACTTACTTCTTTGTTTATGTTAACGATCAATCTGGTAAGTAATCCATTTTTTTTGCTTTATTCCAAACACATTGTTTGTCGAGGTAACGAACTTTTTACTGTTGGCTATAAAACAAAATTTATATGACACTAATGACTTATTTGGTAAACGACCATATTATATACAGGATACGAATCAATTAGTTATAAAGACTTACAAAGACTTATTTGTCTGTCCCTTTGGCATCTTCGAATTCCTTTTGTTGACTAAGACATGATGTGATTAACTGTATTTGAATTTTGACATGAAAAATGTCAAAATCACTTAAAATTATAGTTATAAGGGAAATGTTGTTAAAATTTTGATTTTTGCTTTTTGAACGTATTTCACATAATAATTGTGTAATATTTTTCAGGGTGGAGTATTTGTTGCAACACTGGTAATGTTGATATTTCACAATGAAAAAGTTGTGATATTTATAGGAACATGTCTTCTAGGATTATTTTTAAGTAGTATGTCACCAACGGTGATTTCAATGGCAGAACAGTTTATCAATATCAATCGTAAGTAATTTGATGTCAGGTATAAGTGGATAAGCTATTTCTCTCTCTCAATTTATCTTCCTTTTAAATAAATATAAGATGATTTTTTTAAATGGTGCATGGTATTTAAAAGAGAGAATATGGAAAGTATGCCAGAAAACATACGACAACATCTTACAGAAGTTTAATAATAATCATAATTCAAAGGCAAATTTAACTGCCTGTAGAGATCATTTATCACACAAGGCAGGGGTCAAAAATAGGAAGATCTTTTTTTAATTCTAATTACATTCAGGGACAAAATTATATATACAGTTCATGATGCAATGAACCCCAAGCCAAATATAAAGATTACCATAGGAAAATTATACAAAATACAAAATTTCCTATGTTAAATACATATGGAAAATTTAGGTATGCTATATGAAGGTTTCAAGGAAAACCCCTCATTAGTAGCATTAGAACCGAAACATAGGAAGTCAAAGATGAGAAAGTTGGAAAGATGAAAAAACTGTATCTTTGCAAAATACAATCCAATACCCAAAATAAATAAGAGCATACAGCTCAACCTCCGAAAAGCTCTTAAAAACCGTAATAACACATAAAAAAAGAATATGGAATATATGCCAGAAAGACGCGATCCAAATCTGCCATGATTTTAAAGTAAACATTCAAAAGCAAATTATTTCGTTTATATAAAATTTAGTTTATCATGTGTGTTGAACCCCATGTATGTTTTATCATTATAGAATTAAAATGGTATTTGCATCATAATATTTCTATAACTATATCATATTATCACCAATTCACTAGAGATATATTATCATACTTCATGCTTTAACGACATATATAAAGAAATTCAGACAGTCTAAAACATTGCCTTCGCGTTTTTTCGGCATTTTTCTCTACTTTAATCTATCTCGTACGCATTGGGAAAAATCGTGTCTTTGTTCAGGTTGTGAGCTACCTAAATATGAAATGTACAGTAGTTGATCTAGGAGAAATACTATGTTGTTTTGCCGAAGTTCGAACGAAGGTAAAAACCTTTAATTGGAGTGTCGTATAATTAATTGCAACTTCACCGGTAAGCCAAGTGTTTGCTACAATACATTTTTTTCTTCCTTGCTTCGTTCGAAGTTCATTAGCTGATTTAATATGTAAAAAAGCACACAATATAGGGTATGAGGACTTTAAATATATTTCACTGCGGTAAGTCCACTGTTTGCATCTTTTCAGCATCTGTGACATCTTGTCTAGTTGTGTGTGCGGCGCTTGGTGAAACATTGTGTCCAATTGTTGTCGGAAACGTAAGTATCAATATTTAATCGCAATGAAATCAATCATTATTTTCCTCATCCTTCGGCATTTTATTTATCTCAACAGATTCGCAATGGTAATTGCAAAATAATAATAATAATAATAATAATAGTTAAATAATTATAAAACACTCACTACGGGAAGTTTTAATGCACAAAGGGGCTATGTGTATATAGAAAATACAGAAACATATCACCTTTTTGCACTGAACCCTCGAACGGAACATGACGGAACAATAATTTTATTGGTTACAAATTATGAATTTTAAAGTATTTATGTATTAAATTCAATTTTACAGAGAAGAAAGATGCTACATTAATATATTTTGATAAACGCTTTCTAGTCTCGATATTTTATTCTTCAATTCTAGCATTTTTCTTCAAAATATCTTGCCAAAATATTTACGGTTAACTATTGCGACTGAAGATGATTATCAGTGGCCAACAGTGCTAAAATATTTTCCTGGTTTAGTAAGGAGCATTTTCATAAATTTTATTGATTGAATGTTGCTTAACGTCCAGTGGCAAGTATTTCATGCATATTCTGGACGAGAGCATATTAATGAATGATGATGATGAACCCTGCTTTGTACTAGACCGACACGCTGAGCCGGATTTTTAAC
>JAULBM010352431.1:0-12102 GCA_032357055.1 Geukensia granosissima | reverse complement strand
TGGTTTTTGTAGGGTTCGTGTTACTCCAGCTTTAGTTTTCAGTGTAGTGTTGTGTCTTCTATGTTTGTCTTTCGTTTCATTTCGTTGGCCATGGTCTTTTCTGTCTTCCAACTTAACGATTTCTGTCTTCCCCTTTTGTATCTTCGAATTGCTTTTTTCATAGACAATCATGCCACATATCCTTTGTCTCCAAAATACAACAGCCCTAATTGCAAACTGGTGCGGAAATGTGTCAATTATGACGGTATTATCTTAACCTGTATACGCTTTGAATGGATGGCTGTTTCATAAACAATCATACTTCATCTCTTTTTTCAATATCTTAATATAAATAACGTGATAAATAAATTACCATGATATGCCAACCATGGTGTATTCATATAAATCGCACCAGCCCAAGCGACGGCATCAGCATTAAATGTATTGATATTGTTTTTGTTGGCTAAATTACAGTAATTGTAGCTTTCAAACCAATTCATCCACAATTTTCCTGTTTGAAATAATCCATGGTGTTGGGCTGAAAAATAAAGTTAAAAAAGGGAAGAATTTTCGTTGCTTTGTGTCTTGTAAATTATCAGTGGAAAGAAAGAAAAAATTGGTGGGATGTATATCTAATTTATCAGAAGTAAAATATTGGAAACCAATGTATCCACCATAGAATAATCTCAACATGACGCAAAATTAATTGAATTTAACTTTTATATATCCGCTAGAAACAAGTGCGTCGTTAACTGCATGATTGATGACTCTTATTCTGACGAATACGTGCCCATCTCTTTTGCACAAAAGTGCGGAAAATCCAGCTATCGCTTGTTTTTCTTATTTATTTTGTTTTGTACCTCTTGGGGGGGGGTTCTAGTTTATGATGAGTCATTTATCATTGCTGGTAGAAAAGTCATTTTTCATTGCTGTTAGGAAAAGCAATTTATTAAGTCTCAAACCTGTGTCAGACCAAAGTTTCGAAGACTCGCACTTATTTTTGGAAGTACTGTATGAGGTTTGGAAAAATTAACAAATAGTAGTTCGGCCAAAGTAACCTTAATTGGGGTATTGTAGCTCATTGTCTGTTTGTATTAGGAATTTGAAGATACCAAAGGAGCAGACAGAAATCGTTGTTAAGCCGGAAAACAGACAAGACCATATCCAATAAAATAAAACGAAAGACAAACATAAACACATATTATATGTCGACTTCCAAATTCCTGGTCATGAATGTATCGGGTAAAGGCTCCTCTAAAACGCGCTTCTTGATATACAGATGAGACACTACCTGAATAGAAATCGATTATATTGGTAGAATAATTTTTGATTTCTAGCATTCTACACTTGACTTGCATTGATATTTGAAAAATCCCATTGTTTTGATCAATTAAACACCTTTATATTATCTAACAAAATTTTATTTTAGGCCAAAATAAGGAGCTAACTAGGGTTAAAGTATATGAGTTAGGATTATCCTATCTAACCCTCGTCAACCCCACATCTTAAACGGAAAAACTTTTTTGTCGGCGTAACATCCCATTAAGGAAAATATATGTTAATATAAAACCTTATGGGAACTTGATAGGGGTCTTTTTATAGTTCGTAAGGATATTTTGACCATTTTAGATTTTTAGCCATTGTTACTTTACATGTTTGTTATATTATACAGGATTATATTTAAACCCCGACGGGATTGGGGTTTAACAACCCTAAAAATAAATCTGTTTTGTTATTTCCAAAAATCTATGTCAAATAAATTAATTATGACACTGAATTTTTAGAAAAATTTATTTCTTGTCTCTCTTTTGCCATGTGATATACATCTGCCAGTTTACATGAAGGTATATTTGACAGAAACTTAAATGGAAAGATGCAGTCATTTTTTACTTAGGTAAAAAAGCGCATTAAGAATTTAGATTTATACAACCATTTTCAAGCAAAAACGCCAGTTTGGAATACTTAACTGTGTTATTATATACATTTACTAAAAGTTTATAAAATTAAATATATTCAATGTGCTTACCTGCAGCATGTCTCATCAGATGATATAACAAAACAAACAGCTTTATCCAGAAATATAATGTGGCCATTTTATCCATTAATTAACAACATATACCCTGGTAGTAATATTGAAGAGGAAATATTAAAATCATAAAACAGCGGATAAAGTCTCACCAGGACATTACCATATAAGTTATTCTTCCTAACAACGAAATATTTTTTGACAAATTTGGAAGTTTTCCTTCCGAAAAGCCTGTAGCCAAATGCGTTTTGTAGACAGAATATTGTCGGCATATAATGGGCGATTCATGTATTATTTCTGTCGAATATGGAACTAATATAAGAAATGTTTCTTAATCAAATTTAAATATGCCGAGGACGAGCTACATGTAGATCAAGGACATTAAGAAGTCAAGAAATCTTGGATAAATTGACCAAATTAAAGATGCATCGACATTGTTTTCCGTATTGATTTTATAGTCTAGTTGTAGAAAAAGAACGAAGAATTTGATTTAAATACATTTCAGTTACATGCGTTTTACCTTGGAACTACATTTGTTTGGCCAACTGATATTTATACTAGAATTTTCACATTCGAACAAGAAGTTTTTTGGACTGTTTAAATTTAATACATTTCTCTATGTAGAGATAAGAACATAAAATATAAAATATTTATAGATAACATTGAGAAAATAAAACAGCATTATCAAATAAAAACATTTATCTTTTTACTGCCAAATGTTTTCTCGCATAACTACGATTTGGTAATTAAAAGATAAATGTTTTATTTAATTATGTTGTTTTACTTTCTCAATGTTATGAATGTATTTATACTTTTTACTTTTTATCTTTACGTATAAATTTATATATTAGTAGGCAAAAACTACCCTGATGAAATCAATTTTAAACTAGTAATATCTTTCTTACGGTGAAGTATGTACTTTGGAAATATATTTTATGGAATAGTTAAAAAGTGTTTCTGCTATGAGACTGCCGATCAAAGCCCGATTCTCGGTCGTCCACACATTTTTACTGCATTTTTTCAAGTTATCTTTCTTTACAAGCTGTTTGAGATTCATCTTTTTTAACCTTTCTTGCTTGTTTGAAGTGCGGTTTAGTCAAATGTTGTTATTAGGAAACATACAGATAATTGAAATGAATGCAGGTTCAAACTGTTTTTGTCAAAAGCTACTGACCAAAGACAAGTCCCTTTTAAGTTTTCTTTTAAGTTGTGCATGTTTGAATCGTTCCATTAATTCAAAGTTTCCTGTTTGACCATTCCAAAAGCACTTCACAATCACAAGGTGGTTAATATGTTTTCAAGATAATCTTAGAAGAAACATTTACACTTGTTACCTTCTGGAGAGATCATTAAAAATCCAAGTTACTAGATTAGGTCATGATCAAACCAGAATGTTCCCTTTTAAAAAAAGACAATTTTTTTTACTAGGAAATAGTCAACAGAAGAACCTGAAAGAAAGTAACGGAAATCACATTCTAGAAACTGGTACTATTTTGAGGTAGTCAACCTTAAAAACATAAATGATGAAGCAAATTATTTGAAATGATGGAAAATTCATCGGAAAAATGCAGCACTTCATAAAATCTGAACACCTTTTCTGGCAACAATGTCATTTCGAATAAAAACAATATCTGATCCCAGAGACAATGTAGTCAAGAATATTTTACCTTTATTTTGACCTCTTGAAAAAGGGTTAAACTAATACTTGACTAAACCTTTTTGTAATTCTTTTGTAATTTTCACACTCCTCGACCGGTGTTGGAAATGTTTTTCTAATCCTCTAGAGGGTTATTTCTCAGTTGATGATTGGCTGATTTTCAGACCCCGCGTGCTTCGCTTCACGAATTCAAATACTTGTCACGATCTTATTTCTTACCCTGGGGGACTGAGCTTTCCAAAAAATCTATCAGTTAGGTAGGAATTACTTCATGTTTTGGCTAATACATATGAAAATGCCGTAAAATAACTGGCTTGTTTGTTTGTTTTGTTCACGAGTTACGTCCCTTGTAACAATGTTATGATAAAAGATGGTGCACGATCCCGCCTATTATTGTTTTAACGATATTTTGATGCTTAAAAAATTAGAAACAAAATCTTACATTATAAGCCGTTGATTATCATATCTCTACTGTCTCGATAGTTAAACCTTAAAATTTCTCAGTAAACCTCGAAATTTTAAGGTTTAACCATCTCGACTGTAGAAATATGATAAACAACGGCTTACAATGTAAGATTCTATATTTATGAGTAAAGAAGTTGTATTTCCGAAACTGTACATTTAAAACAAAATTATGAAATATTCATATATTACAGATAAGTTTAAATATTTTAATAATCATAAAATGTATTTATTACCTCTTGAATCATAGAGGACCATTCCAGCAAAGTGATTGAGTCCAAACATGACACTGACCTCAGCCTTGGGTTTTACATAGTTCTTATTAGTGCCATGCTGCTGGTGTAATTTGGCCAACATAGTCTGGTCAGTCCCCTATAACAGACATACACGTGCAATCTTAAAAATTTACTCACATTGCACTGTAGAGCCAAGTGATCTTGATAAATACAAAACAAATATTTTTTATATAAAAAGTTATTGTAAGTGCCATTTTAAGCAATCAGATTTATAATGTGAAATATGTTGTCTTCATATACATGTATTTAAAAGGAAGAATATGGAATATGCCAGAAATGCAAGATCCACATTATTCAAATGCTTGAAAAAAATATTAAAAAATCAGATTTCTAAATATGTACATTTCAAAATGTACATCTTTTGTGGAGTAGCACTGTGATTGTTGGATTAAACAACAAGAATTTTCCCTTGAAATTGGATGTTATACACCTAAAGCCAATGCAAAAATTGTCTAATAGACTTACTGTCCACAAAGACTTACCTACTAAAAATATTATAATTAATATTTGACAAAATACATATTTTGACATGCAACATTATTCATTGAACATGTAAGTAAAAATTGTAGTATTTCACCTAAATTAAGAAGTCCTATATTTCTGGAGCAGGTTTATTCAAAGAATTCAATTTACAATATATTAACAGAACCATACCCTTGGGAATTTGCTCTCCTCATCAACCAATGAAATGATATTCATGGCTTTTACACCAATCAGATCCAAAGTTTCCTGATTGTCAATAAATTCAATATGTTTCCAACTGATGCCTTCATTATTATATTCCTCCTGCAAAATACAAACATGATTAAAATGATTGGTAGAAAAATAGGTCACTCTCTGAATTTTTTTACATTCTACTTATAACTATTTAAAGGATCAGTACACTAGCCCTTGTCCAGTTTTAAACCCCAAACAAATATTATATATTTAATGATTTTCCTTCATTATCTACACGGATGCCCACATCTTGGCAAATTAAAAGTGTCACTAAACAATAACAGAGAGAAAATCTGTTAATGGGACCTGGATGCCCTCATCTTGGCACAAAGAAAGTAGACATATTTCAGGGACCAGTTGTTTAAAAGATAACAACTTTTTTCAACTTTAAATGTTAAAAACACTGTTAATAATACAAGTATCAAATTTTGCAGGCTCGGACATCTTTTTTAGTGGAGTTTGAGAGCAATTAAAATATATTGATCCGTCACTGATAAACATGCATTTGAAAAAGGTGATTAACTTTTTTTAACAACAGGGCCCTGAAAAGGAAAGATACAGTTCTGACCAAGTATTAAATCAATCCAACATAGGCTGAGATATCTTTGACAATATTTAATGGATATATGTAGGTACAGGGGAAGGACTTAATGCCCCTTGACAAAGGCTTGGACATGAAATAGCATTGAAACAATAAGCATACCTGTTCAAGTTTGAATATATGTTGGACAAAGAACTGCTGTAGGTGTTCATTGGCATAGTTTATACATAACTGTTCAAAACTGAAAAATAGAAAATAGAACTTGAAATAACTTGTGTAATCAATTAAACAGAACAAACTGGCAATTTCATATAACTAAATGAACTGTGGTACAGTGGACCCTCTTTATAACAACCACATTTGTTCCCGACAATTGTGATTTTAAACTGAATATCCTGTTATAAAGAATCCTAATATTATGGAAAATGATGAATTGTAAATCTCCTGTTATAAGGAGGGATTCTGTTGGAAAGAATGTTGTTATAAAGAGGGTTGACTGTATATTCATAATACTAAACAAACTGAGAGGATTTCAAACATGTCTTTAAACAGAATGGTGAACCAGATTTACTGATTTCTTTATGTGTTTTCATGCCAGATTTGCAACATATAACAAAAATCTAACATATCAATTACATTTTTAGGCATTTTCATGTAAAGTTTATGTAATTCAACAAGTTTGTTAAAATCAATTAATGCAGTTGAATGTGGCTCCCTGAAAAAAAATCTTATATTATTTTCTTAAGCAATATATATGCAAAATGTAGTAAAGTTATTGATATTTCTTCAACTGAGAGACACAAATATGTTGAGACTGTCTTAAACAATAAATAATAAATCTGAAATTATATATATTACCTATTGTGGTCAAAACTTTCAAATCCAAAGATATCTAACACACCAATACTAGATCTAAACTGTCCTGGGGATTTCTTAGGTTTAAATATAGCCATGTTTATTTTGTCCACAATCCAAACAAACATTCTCCCATAAACACCCTTGACGAAGGCATCTCTCACATCACATGACCCCTCTGGTGCCATGGTAACAGTCACACTTTCTCCTCTAGTAATGATTGTTCGTGTGGTTAATACATCAATCAAATCTTGACTGCGAACCTGTTATAACGAAAGTAATTCTATTATTAATTCACTATATCAGAATTAATTATCAAAAAACTACAGTCGAACATTGTTAAATGGGACATCCATTCCACCCATTAAAATAATTCAAGTTAGAGAAAAGGAAACAATACTAAAAGGACTGAAAAAAATTATCAACATAACCATGATGTGCAGGCCATTCAAGTTTGAAGCCATACCGAAGTTCAACTGTAAAATACAAATTTTATCAATGAAGAACAAGATTTTTTTTTAATATAACAAGTAACCATCCTAAGAACAAGATTTTGTATATTGCATGTAATCATCTTATAAAGTTTTTTTTGAAGTAAAATAGAATGAAGATGACAAATCAATTTGAATTGATTTGCCTTTATTCAGATCATAATTTTATAAAGTTTTTTAAATACATGTAGTATAGTTGATTTTTTAGACATGTGACAGCTTTTCTGTCGATACTAAAATTTTGCGGGTTAAAGCATTAAGTGTTGTTTTTCAATAAGAATTTTTCTGATGGCACTAACTAGAGATGCTCCAAAATGCACTACAGCAGTTAATTTTCAAACCTTTTCTGACATTTCTCTGTGATAGTTACAATGTTTAAAAGCCGATGTAGTATTAGGCGACTTCATTTGGAACTTGAGTCTAGACTCATTTTTTTTAAATAAACGCACTCTGGCCAATGTCTCAGGATTGACACTAGTACCGAAATTATGTGGTTCCTGATCAAGAATTTATAAATTCTCAAATCTGATTGGTCATATTTCTAGTGAAAGGTGAAACCTTACTAACAATGCTGGCTTGCAGGGTTTGCAGGGTTCTAATGGCACAAAATGACAGTCCAATCAGTATAAAGTTTACAACTAAGGTCAGATATGTCCGGACTCTAGATATTTCAAACGAAGTCTACTAATAATAAGTACCTCTAACAGTTTTGCAGCTTTGTTGATGTACTGTATATCTACAATTTCACTGGCCTCTATGTTGTCCATTTCAATTTCTGAAATACAAATAATAAACATCTGAAATGAAGTACAAATACATCTGTCTTAATAGATCTTCTTTTGCTATGTTTAGATCTTGGACTTCAAATGTTTTGGTTTTAATGCTACTGATGAGAGGTTAGTCCTTAAAATGTACATAAATCATACCTAAATTCTCCATATTTATTCAACATTGGTATTTTGTTTCTTGAGATAAAAATGTGTCTACTCCAAAAGCTGTGTGCTTAGCAGAGAAGCAGCAAATACCAATTTTAATGTGTTTGGTGTGTTTGTTTTTACCTGGCTAGGGATTGACCCCATGAACTTCCACACTCGAGGCAAGCATGCTAACCATTACACCACTGAGGCAGTTATGTCTTGTAGACACTAGTCATGTTTTTAAGATGTGTTTTATCACAAATGTGTCTTAGGTGTCTTAAGACACTCAGGTTCATATGCTATAAGTATATAAACAATATCAAAATCTTGATTATAGGTGTTAAAGGCAGCAAAAATTAAGCAGTTTTGTTTAAAGGTCACATTTCTCATTCCTAATTATTTTGACATCCTTGATAAATGAACCAGTTTTATATCTTTCTTGTGTTTTCTGTCTTATAAAAGGTCAATTTTCCCATATTGACCTCTCAACAAAGGTTTGAATTACAACTCAGTTGTATTATATGTCTTCTGTCTTATAACAAAAATTTTTTCTAGATAGGTCACCTCTCAATACATGTTTAAATTAAATAAACTTACCACTGTATTTAATATTTCCAATATGAAGTAAGAATGATAAGATTTTAAATATTTCCCAGATTTCTGCATCTTTAAATGTCAGAACTTTCATAGCTGATCGAATGTCTGCAAATTCCTTCCCATCATCCCTTCCTTCACAAAATATGGATCCTCCCTACAAATTTGTAAATCATTATTCTTCAAGTTTTCAAGAAAAGTCGGCATTTACATGAACATTAACAGTACAGTGGATGTGTTTGTGTGTGCATGTACTTTTTTAGGGCGTTGATACTTGCAGAATGGACAATGGGTTCCACAAAGAATGGTTGGAGGGGAACAATTGACAGAATTGTGGATAATGTCCCACCATGACAGAATGTTGGCTTGGGGGACCAACCTAACAAAATGTCCGCTGGTTAACTACCCTCAACAGAATGGTTAATAGGGAAATCATCCTTACAGAACAGGGGGTGGAGGGACCACAGTGGATAAATGGGGGATTAAAAACAACATTTTATCTTAATGTACAATAAATGTCTTTTCATGATATCTGACTACTGGTAATCATGAGGCTAACCAATGAAAAAAAGATTGGGGGACGTTTGAAACAAGTAGGGTCATACATATTTGAGAACTACTCTCAGTTTGGTCTAAATTTTTGTTTTTATAAAAAAAAAAATAGATAAATGTTTAAGCAATATTTGATAAAACAAATTACTATCCTCCTAGTCATGCCCTGTCATGATCTCATCAAACAAATATAACGGATATAACCAAACCAATTCAAAGTAATTCCTATATAAATCATACAATACCTGTGTAAGGTAATAATAATGATTAGCATCCCTGAGATCTAACTTCTGTTTTTCTTCATTTGACAGTCCAGCCAACATACAGTAGAATATGTGATAATTCCTCTCGTCATGAGCTTGATTAACAATCCTTGATTTCTCTAATAAATACTGTTCTATACGAGCTCCCTCAATCGTGCCTTTGTCGTTAAAGTGAATATCTATATACTTCCCAAATCTACTAGAATTGTCATTCCTTATTGTTTTGGCATTTCCAAAGGCTGTAAAATATTATAATTCATCAAAAAGTTACAGTAAAATCTCTCATAATTGGCGACTGTTTCACAAAACTGATAAAGTGATAAGAGTAATAGTAACTTATAAACATTATACAGGATTTACGAGCAATCGTAAGTCTTACAACTTTTTGTGAAACATTGGTCTGACCTATCAAAAAACCTAACAACCTCTGTACATAGGTTACTATTACTAATGCCTTAATTGTTTCCACTGTTGTATACTGACCTCTGTTATGTGGCCGAGTGTGATGAGAAAGTATTTTTCCTAACCAGTTCCACTATACTCCAAAAGCCTATAGAATTTATAATATATTGTATCCTTAGACAATTTGAAGGCTAAAGGCAACATATACATGTTCAAAATATTTGTTGTTTAGACTTTCTGTATGCCTTGACAATCATACCACATCTCCAATTCATATATTACTAAATTCAAAATTGTCTTTTCATAACTGTTTTTTATATTCGACAATGTTTCTTGCTAGTGTTGTAATTTTATATGATCAGTATATGTTAACTCAAGTTTTAGATGGCTTTTCTTTTGGTTTTCTCAAATTAATGTTTTATATCTGGATATGATTAATTCTGCATCACTGATTATTGTTATTACTTTTTTCATTTGATTGCAAAATTAACACACTAAATCTGAACTATTTTCCAAGTATTTGTAATTACCTTCCATGATAGGATTAGCCTCTAAGATCTGTTGAGCAATCCACGAGTGATGACCGCTTACAGCAGCTAAAAACTGTAGAATTAATTTGGTGCTTTCTGTTTTTCCTGCCCCTGATTCTCCACTGGAATAAACATGACATACTGTAAGCAAAACTAACAAAAGATAACCTTACTCACCATGGATTATCTGCCATTGGAATGAGCCCAGATGAATTTCCTTCAAGGTATAAATCTAAACATTGTATATTATGCTCATGTAAAGTTTCACTGAAATCCATTGAACAGTTTATAAAAAAATTTGTTTACAAAGTATGTGGACAGTAAGTGGACAGACGGACAGACAGGGTAAATCCTATTTACCCTCAAACTTTTTTTGTCTGGATGTAAAAAAAAAATATTTCAAAAATATAAAGGGTATAAAGGACTATTTAATAAATATTAATCTGTATAATTTTTTACATCTGGTAACCAATCAAATGATTTTAATTTTGGAAATTTAGTTTAACTTGTAGACAGAGTGCATTACGGTGAAGCAAATATAACTTGTAGACAGAGTGCATTACGGTGAAGCAAATATTAGAGGAATAAAATATTCTTGACTGCCTTCATAAAAGTATGAAATAAAATTGTTATCTTTACTCTTATCCTATCCCTACAAAAAATTATTAAACTCCAACTTTTAAACATGGAGAAAATTTGTCCAAGGGACACGGATACCCCTGTCCTGATAAACAGGAAGTACACATCTTGTGGACCAGAAAAGGAATAGAAGATGCAACTCTTCAAACCAAAAATCTAATCTATCCAACTAACACAAGCTGATAAATCTTTGATAAAAATTAACAGACATATGGTCTGACAGACAAAGAATGTCTGCAGACAAAACTTAATGCCCTTGTGGTCTAAAAGTGGGTGTATAAAAAATTGTATTTAAATAAATGGTTTTAACTGTAGGTTATTTAATATATGTTCACAGCCAATCAAACATAATAAAACTTGATTTTCAGATCTTAATGTTTTTACAAATGAAAAAACTGAAGTCATTTTATATAATCACTGATTTTCAGATTTATACACAATTTATTGATATAGGGCCCTCATAAGACTTTCATTATCTGCACATACAAAGATTAAAATGGCAACCCGTTGAATTGTTTATAAAATTATTGATTATTGATTTATTATTGATTTTGAAAAGCCTTCATTCTCAAAACTATGGCAGCCTAACACTATGGAACTTAAGAAACACCCAATAATATTTTAATTTGTATTGTGGGAACCTTACATCTCAATTTTTGAACATTAGATTATACTTGATGCATACAAGAATAACTGCATTTTTATCATGTAACAGATGTACACTAAGAAGCACTTTTACATGTTAATCATACCACCAGTGTGCGAATTCTCTGAATTTTTGGCTGAGTCAACAACTCTTTAATGAAACAAATCAATACATAGGTACTAGTTAAATTAATATAAAAGTGTGGCCTTAAAAAATTTGTCAATATGAAGACACTTTCTGCATCAATAAAATATAGAAGACACAAATGCACTGCAGAAAAGAAAAATGAGGGTTTAGTGACCTGCATATTTATTGAACCAACTCTATTACCTTACTTTTCAAACTATGAGATGTGACATTTTTTTCATGCAACAGGACCCTTTTCTTTTTTATGGAGATGCAGATATTGTAAATTAGATCTACAGTACACACAGATAGTTTAGTATACATTTTTTTTTAAAAGTCTGTATGTATTATTGTCTATTTGAATTTGAAAAAGACATTTAAAATTTCCTTGTTATATGTATGTACATGA
>JAULBM010352420.1:0-12102 GCA_032357055.1 Geukensia granosissima | reverse complement strand
ACACTTGCCCACCCCATGCGTAAGTGTGGACACAGGACCCCTGACCTTGTGAGGATGCACTATAACTAAAAAAGGATTAATAAATTCTCTTTAAAACTAAGTTGAATTCCGAGCAAGCAACACAAGACAATGAGATGGCCTTTTTACACAAATCAGGGGCATTTATAAACACATTTATTTTTATCTTTTCAATTAAATAACTCAACACAAAGGTATTTTGATACAACAACGTTCCTTAATTGGTTTTGATGGTTTTGATGAGATTAGGAAATTGCTAGGTTGATTTCTTACACAGACGAAATATTTTTACACTCCTCGGAACACTCTTGATCGTGCACAGTTGCGGATCTAGACATTCAGAAAAGTTTCAGAAAATCCCTGTAAAAGCAAAAAAGAACAAAATAAAAAGGGTCAGATCTCCCTTGCCCCTGGTACATGCATAGTCATATCTCCCATCACTCTTAAAAGGTTATCCGACTGAGAGCAGAAGTATATCATGGCTACATACAGGTCTTTCATAGACTTGAACGTGACTGGGATGAATCCAAAACATGCATATAGAACATATTAATAGCACACAATTCCATGCTTTTTGTTTCGTTTAAACAACCGAATTTGAAAATATTGGATATAATCATTGAACAAACATTTGTACAGAAGTCAAATATGAAATATAATCAAAACAATGGATAGTAAATTGTATTATTTGAACAAACTTAAGAGTGCTTTCAACAGGACTTTATAAAGCTCGCGTGTTGATGAAAGTTCACAGCCTTGTTAAAAATGAAGCTAATAGTAGTGATAGCATGTTTGTTCCTTTCAGTGGAGGCGGCTACTCTTCATAAGGGAAAAAGTAAGACTAATTTGTGATATAATTTAGTAAAACATTATTTTGGATTTTGAATTTATTCATTACATGTATAAAAATAATATTATCAAACAGGGGCAAAATCAGAACTTGGGGTAAGGAGGTACAATTTACATGTAAAGCGAGGCGAAACAATTTTTTCTCTATCTATAAAGATTTTCGTGATGCTCCGAGTAAAAAAATAGGGAAACAAATACCAAAAAAAATAATTGCAAAGACAAACGTGAATAGCCGACAAAAACCCTGGTAAATTCAATTTACCGAGACAAGATTTTAAGACTTTAATTTTGAAATGGCAATCATTGGTTGGGTCCAAAACAGTCAGTGTCGGTATATTAATATATTAATATAGCATAAGACATGTAAGATTAAACTTGATTAGTTTATATCTCTCTCAGCGAACCTATACGTAAATCATTTTCGGTTAAATAACCTTTTTTTCTCCAAACGCAATTTATTTTTAGAATCAACCAAATTTAGCCAATGGCCAATAGCTGATGGAAAAATGTGGTTTCCCGACTATGATGGGGGAACCGGTGGAACTGGGGATGGAGGATGGCCCTCTAATCCAGGAGGTGATGGAGAATGGCCCTCATATCCAGGAGGTGATGGAGGAGCAGGAGGAGGTGGAGGAGGTGGAGGAGGTTGGATGCCCGGCGCAACAACAACAACACCAGCACCGATTCGTAAGATTTTTAAGCGTTAATTTTATTTTCTATCGTTGTTAAAACTATTTTAGATGACTTCAACTAATCGGATTGTCGGAACATTTAAGACTTGCTTGATGGTTTCCGTGCAACAATTCCCAGAAAACAAGAAATACACGAGAGCGAATATATATAGCGTGTATAAAATGATCACTTGCAAGCAAGGTTACATTGCAGGATCTGCCAATCGCTCCACAGAACTTCTTTCCAAATTACTGACAGTTATTCTATCAGCAGTAAAAAATGGGCTCCAGAGTTACTGTAAAACAAGCCATTCTGATTACAAAAAGTACTCAGAAGATGACATTTGCGGAATGCTAAACTTCTTGATTGACATTTTTGTAATGTTTGGCGGACATGTGTCAACAGACTGACGGCATTCCAATAGGTACCAACTGTGCACCCCTTCTCGCTCATTTATTCCTTTATTCGTATGAAGCAGACTTCATTAAGAGCCTTCTACATAGAAAAAAGAAAACGTTGGCTCAATCTTTTGGTTTCACGTTCCGCTATAAAGATGATGTCCTAAATTTGGTGACTATGTTGACCTCATCTATCTCATTGAAATTATAATCAAAGATACTACAGAAACAGAAAGGTCTGCTTCTTACCTAGACTTACACCTGAAATTGACAGTAAGGTCGGGTTAAGAACAAAATTTTTCGTAAAGAGAGATGACTTTGATTTTCCGATTGTAAACATACCGTTCATGTCTAGCAGCATTCCAGACACACCTGCATACAGAGTGTATATTTCTCAATTGATACGCTACTCTAGGGTCTATGTTTCTTATCAGGATTTTATTGATAGAGGGCCGCCACCATGATTTGGTTGATCGGTACGAAATATCCATTTCACAGATGACAATGGATATATCTTCCGACTGTCATGAATACAAATCAGTTCCTATACCGGTTGTGACTTAAACATCGATTATGACTATACACCGGCTTTGACTAGTGAGTAACAAGAAAGGTCCCACTAGTTGAGCAGGAGTTGCTTACCCTTCCGGAGCACCTGAACTCACCTAGGTTTTATTTAATTAGGGTTCGTGTTACTCTTACCTTACTTCTCCGTGTTGTCTTTGTAATATTTTATTTAGGTGTTGCACAGTGAAAGTCATTGTATTGTTTTGTATTGTAAAGGTAGTTAGTCTATCATTCATGTGTTCTTTAAAATTTCACATTCGGTTATGTATTAGGGTTAGACAATTTATATATACCGATTGCTAAAAAAATTGGTAGTGTTTTATCGTTAGACAAGAAACACAAAAGAATCAGCTAATAATTGAACTTCCCGAAACAAATGGTATACCACCTGGTTTTTACTACAATAAGTAACACGACGGGCGTCACTAGTGAAGCAGGAGTTGCTTATCCTTTATAGCACCTGAACTAACCCTGGTTTTTGTAGGGTTCGTGTTACTCCAGCTTTAGTTTTTAGTGTAGTGTTGTGTATTCTATGTCTGTCTTTCGTTTCGTTTTGTTGGCCATGGTCTTGTCTGTCTTCCAACTTAACAATTTCTGTCTGCCCCTTAGGTATCTTCGAAGTCCTTGTATTGTTTTCCGCTAGTATGTGAAAGGTTTACCTTTTGTAATTATTGGCCGTAATTTTCAAAACATTCCGTCCACAGCCGTGACAGGGTAGCTTAATTTAGAATTAGACAACTTATTGGTATCTTTTAAAAGGTGACCGAAACCGAATGGGTGGTCTGTCGTCTGAAATATATTTAATATTCATATTTTTATAACGTTTAATTTTACCTTTAATTAAAAAAACGTCACAATACAAAAACAATGTTTGTTTGAATTAATTAGAATCAATGTTGAATAACTATAAAAGTAAAATAAAACGTGGAAATGAAAAAAAAAAACATGAAAAATTGACAGATTGTGACATCGTTTTCATCTTTGTGCTTGTATGCATGCTTTCTGTTGTTTCTTAATGCTATGCAACGATCAACCAACTGCAATAATGTCAAATTCAAACCTTTGCAGTTAATTGTCACTGAATTTTAGAAGTGCACATAGAAAATGACATTTTGGTAAATGCTGCTTTAAATTTCACCAAAATTGTTGCAAAAAATTTCTTTGTGTTTTAGTTTGTGAAGATGTCGGAGGATTCTGCTTATACGAAGCAAATTGTGGAGCAGATGTCGGGTCTCAGTACGTCTGTGGAACAGAGGGCTTGGTTTGTTGTCTTCCACCAGCATGTAAGTTTGAATATTACATTCTTCCGTTTTGTGCATTTACAGTAGGAGATACTGTAGCCGTCGGGAGACAGCTTCAACCATGTCTCAATGAACAAATCAGCTGATTGGGTGATCACAATAAGTAAAATACATTTGTTCAGCCGAAATTCACAGTTCAAAACATTCGTAATAAAGATATTAATTGTTTTATTATTGTAATCAATGCACTGGTACATATGTGTTGCGTGGTTTCTGTACATTTCATGAATTTTATATGCGGTTTGCTAGCTGATTGAAGTTTATCATTGATTTGCTGAGTAGAAAATGGTCAGTGTGTGTCTATAGGCCACTCCAAATTAATTACTTTCGGTTATTCAGACAGGATAAATACCATATATGGAATGAGGTTATCAAAGGTATTAAAGCCCCCAAACTCTAAACGATTGTCTGAGCATGAAAAAAAATATTGGCGATTACAATATATATCCCGAAGTCTTATCCAGTTTCTATGCTCAGATTTTTTCCAGCAGCCAAATAAAGTTTTCTGCCTTAAAAGAATTCAACATTTTTGCAAAATATGTTAAATTCCTCTGAAAATTTGTTCAATAAATTTAACTGATGGTTAGAATTTGTCTAAAATTTAAATTGGAACTTTCTAATCATTAAATTTTATAAGTATATGCAAATATAGGAAACATTTCTTTGGAAGTTTTCTTGACTGTTATTACATGTATAAATATCACATATATAAAATGCAATAAAATAGCATTAAATCTTATCGCCGGAGGTCCACTTTGTAAGGAATGAAGCATAATCGCACGTGAGTCTTCTTCTGACAAGAAACGAGGCGTAATAGTGGGTCACCGGCTATGTCAATACCCAACCGTCGTACATTCTCTTGTTCTTCATGTAATCCACAAAAAATTCTTTCAGTGCCAGAGAGTACATGTGGACAAGGCGGTGGAGGAGCTAGTACTAAAATAGTACATGGATCTGAGGCAGAAGCCAATCGTTGGCCTTGGCAAGCGTCTCTGCAGACGACATCAGGATTTCATTTCTGTGGTGGTTCTCTTATCCATAACCAATGGGTTGTCACAGCTGCGCATTGCTTGGACGGGTATTGTATTTTGAAAAAATAGATAAATTAGATTTATAAGACAGTGAGAAAAGGGATATAGGGTAAATGTACGCGAACAACCAAATTGTATAACACGAGGATAATCCCAATTGCATGTGGACAGTGCATTCATAGCTATTCTTCATCTTGAAAGTCGCTGTAACACATCTTACAAATGTCTCAAATTGTATTTTGATATTATGTGAATCTGATAATAAATGTCAAATCAAAAACACAAATGCGGCACATTTTGTTAAGCTCTTTTTCTCTTAATTTGAAATCAGTATGCATGTTTTATGCGTCTGTGAGTACGATTGGTTTTGATAAGTTTAAGATTTTAACTCGCCTGTATTTACCGAATCTCCCATGCATGGTGCATGGTACGATCCTCACAAATCGAAGTGGGCCCTACTCTTGACTTGCATTTGATTGCTACGATGGCTTTGCATTTGGTTGCTACAATGGCTTTGCATTTGGTTGCTACGATGGTTATAAAGGTAAGTCATTTGAGAATTCACCCATATAATGCAGATTTCGTTTACCCATTACAGAAGCGCTCTTCAGGTTGTTCTAGGAGAACATGACAGGACGATTGCTCACGGACCAGAAATAACTAGGGGAGTTGCCAAACAGATTCTGGTAAGAGACACAACAAAGTCAAAAACGCATTCAAGTTATTGTATGGTCAGTTGTATGTGTTTGTTGGCAATAAGGAAGTTTGTGTTGGAAGTTCATTACGATGAACCCGTCTTTTTAAGATAAACAAATATTTTTTGGTGAAGTTTTACGTCTAGATTCATATACAAATCATTTAATAACCAAAATGTTATTTGGCAATGAAAATTATACATGCAAGTCTGGTTTCTGATCCAATGTTAAATTTGAAACAAAAATGTCCTTTAAACTACATCATATTAGAATTATTCTGTCAAAACAGAAACCAACTGGATTACCAGTTATCCATAAAACATGATTTTTAAGCATAAAACTACCCCAGAACGGACAAAAATTAATTTTGTCACCGAGTATAAAGTCCATAAATGCACGTAACTATGATTTTGCAAACTATTTTCTCTGTTCACCGTAGATTTCTAAGTGAGATTTTAGTATATATTGCTGCTATCTATCATGACCAAGAGATGACATGGAACAATATAAATTAAGTCACTTATTCTTTGTTTCAGCATGAAGGCTACTCCGATGGAGCCCCTTACCCTAATGACATTGCTCTGCTGAAATTGGAAACTCCAGTGGAGTTTACTCCAGAGATCAGTCCTGCGTGCATACCAAAATCAGGAGAAAGTTTTACAGCCGAAGATAATTGTTGGATTTCTGGATGGGGAGATACCAAAGGTTAGGATCGTTGGTTTACTTAATTAACACTTATTCATTCCATTTGCCTTATCCTGCATTCAATGGTGGTAAATGAAAATATTTTAAAATTGTCTGCAAAGTAAATCAATTTTTCTAAAGATAATTGCTAAATTTCAGTGATATGAATAAAATAGAATCTCAAGTGTGAAAACGAAGCATTTTGACAAGCCAAACTTTTAAGTTTTAGCTCTCTTGATGAACATCAAAAGCAAACGTTCTTAATAGGGGACAAACACCAATAAGAGAAGGGGGTGTTATATGGACCAAAACTTACCAAAAATTCATTTGATTTAAAAGATCCCGCCCAATGCCACCCCACCCACTTTGAATGAATGAAAATGACAATTTTAAGCTAAGAATCCCACAAAAATATAGATCTTTATTTCTTTTATGTCTAGATACTGGAGATGAGACAAAACTTCACGAGTTAAAGAAAACTGTTACTGACAACCCAACTTGCGCCAATAAATGGGGAGCAGACATGATCTTGAACACTCATATATGTATTGGTGATGGGGACAAAGGAGCTTGTAATGTAAGTCAGGGGGTAATGTTGTGAAGAGTTATGCCCCTTTACATAGGTCAACAAGCAATTCTAGTAAGGGTTTTTAATAATATTAGAATGCATTTCACATCCTGACAACAATTTACGCCATTCCAACCCAGATATTTCTTGTCAAACCTTATTATGTTATGAGAGTGTGGTCATATTCTCCTGTACTTGTTTCACTTACAACACCACACTTGGAATTGTTATTTTTCTTAATAAATCCAAGCCTTGGAAACCAGACGAAATATACACACAAAGACTATAAAAAGACCAACGTATATTGATTGATTGTTGTTTAATGTGCATATACAAGATAAGAAAAGTTATCAAACAATAAATCACAAAAGGGACTAGCTGGGGGTTAAGCCGGGGAATTTAATAGCCAGAGGATGGCAAATTGGGACTGTTTGGGTAGGACAGGAAATTTAGCCTAAGCAACTGGTCACCTACAGACCACTCATTGTGACCTTATGCAAAGGGATCTTTATGGTGCTGAAACGTGGCATTTTCCTGACACAGGCCATGGTGGGTAACGTTCCCATCCGAGAACAACATATATGACAGACCTCTATACTTGTATTATAATGAACAGTATTGGCTTCTATTAATTTCTTGTTTTTAAATCAGGGTGACTCTGGTGGTCCATTATCCTGTCAGAAGGTTGGCAAGTGGTATTTGGCTGGAGCCACCTCTTGGGGTTACAATGGTTGTCAAACTAAAGGATATCCAAATGTCTACACCAGAGTATCAGAATATAGAAACTGGATCCTCCACAATATCCGTATGAACAAGTAACCAGATGAAAAATACTAAATGTGCAATGGAATTGCTGGTCAAAGAATGGACAGAAATTAATGATTATCTTTTATAAATAAAATTGTATTAAGCATTTTAAAATGATTTGAGTTAATCTTTATTTTACTGCATGTGCTTTGCAAGAGTAGCATTATGTGACAGCAGCCTGTTTAAATGGGCAAGTTGTACAAATTAAATAACCCTATGTAAATGGTTGACACTAACATGCATGAAATTACATTAACTCCCATTTACATCTCTAAAACAATTCAAACCTGCATTAAGAGGTCACCAAGGGAAGATTTTAAATTGGCTGCTAAGGACAGGTGGCTGTTTATTCAAGGTTCATTTTTCCTCAAATATTCAGCAAGGCTGGGGTAAATGAAAATTGGCTGTTAATACCAGGTTAAGGCTCAATCAAGGTGACTGCATCAGAAGGTTTGGCTGTACAAAATAGATAAAATCAAATGCATTAAGGAGTTTATAAGGTATGTTAAGGCCCATACTCTGCCCAAATTCTAGATTTTATGAAAACAGTAAGTTGATGTGAAAATGCTGATTAATAACAGTCTTTAAGCAATTCATAACTTAAACTCATATTATTTTTACTAATTTGACAAAACAACAGGTCACATTTCAACAAGAATGTAACATTTTCTGTAAAAAGACCAACTTTTTAGAGGTGTTTTGTACAAAATAGATATGTCGGAACAAAAACATCACAGATATTTTATATAAACATTTGTACTTGATAGACCTTTAATTGTGCAAAGTTTGGTTGTGATGTTTTTGTGTGATTGATATCATAATGACAAAATTGTATCAAATTTCATATCAAAGCAAGTAATTTCAGAGTATTTTTCACAATTTAAGCAATTTTTATGTGTCATGTGACTATTGTTCTACCATTTAAACTAAACAAAAAACTATTGGATTTTCTTTTAAAATCCATTTTTCAATACAAACTATATAGAATAATAGATATTAGACACTTTTCATTTTTCAGCCTAATTCTTGGGCTTAACCATTCTTGTACTTTCTAGCAACTGTATATTTGGAAACAAAAAGTGCAATGTACTGTACAGGACCTGCATAAAGAGCTAAATTTGTATGTCTTTTTTGAGTCTATGCTTCACTCCATGAGACTGTAACCTGTCATCTTTTCATCAAAAGATGAAATCCTGTTACAGTAAGGGTTATAAAATGAAGTCACAAGAAATAGATATAATATTTTTAATAAATAATGTGTCTTTACAAATCTTAACACTAACATTTCTTTTGGTATCAATACAACCATTAAACAAGAAAATGTACTTTTTTACATACCCGGGTATACACAAACATGGCTTGTAACATTTTCATTTCATTTTTCAGAAAATGTATTTGATTGAAAAATTGTGAGAAACTCAGTGGGTTATCTCCCTGGACCTGGTATAGAGTACAGGGATGTAATGCTGACTTTGCATATAAGTGAACTGTTCGTTTACCATATATATTTAATTGGTGAAGGGAGTTAACCACTGAGATTTCTCATTTCTTGGCTACTTGGAAAAATCACTTTTGATTTGCATCAGTATGTGTGTATAAAATTGCTACAAACAGAACCGTATACCAGATTTCTGCTATCAAGTGCTTAAAAAATAAAATCACAGGGCCCCTTATTAGAATTGGCAATCCAAAATTGGATCTAGTCCGATTCAAAGTATATTTTGTTTTTTTTTAATTAATAATCGCCTGAAATCAATAATTCTAGTTTGACTCCTCTAAATTAATGTCTTTTGATATCATATTGTCCTTTTCTCAAAGAATTTTTTTATCTTCAGTCCTGCATTACTGGGAGTTTGCAAGAGCTCTTAAGGATTTCAATCAAAATTAACAGGAGGCTGTTATAGGGCACTTAATATGAGAAATGCAGTAAAAGAAGACAACAGGGGTCTAATACAAAAAACTTTCATGGATAATCAATGTCTGTGTAAAAATAAAAAAAACATCAACACTTACGATATATTAATAAATTGGGCATATACCTTTATTTGGCTAATCAAAATTAATTCTCCAGTTCTTATGCCAAATTCTGTGAAAAAATGAAGAGACAGATGGAATATTTTATTTACAAATAAAGTGATGAGGTTTTTTAATCAAATTTCCAAAAAAAAAATAATAAAACAAACATGAGAAAGTCTTTTTTACTAAGCATTAATCATAGTATAATTTATATTTTTGACTGATAAGAAATGATGAAGAGTCTACAAAGCAGAAAATTAATTCTTTAAGGACTTATTATAAATTTCACAGAATACACTTGAAGGATTTACAAAACTATGCTATTGTGTGAATATATTTTGATTTTACGGATTGCTACTCCGTGCAATTATTTAAGAAAAATGCTGTATCTAAATTAATACTCAGTGTCACATAAACTTCACATAATGCTATTCTCATTAATACTTAGTGTGTTTACGAATAGAACATTAATATATAGTTAACTAATACTCGGTGTCATAAAATATTCCCATAATGCTATTTTTGTAATACTAAGGTTTTTTTTAAATCAAACAAATATACTGTCATTAAATTAAAACGCAGCATTGCAAAATTTCTCTATAACGTTATATTACTGTAATACTTAGGATGTTTTAAATAAAACAAATAGACTGTCATTAAATTAATACACAGTGTTGTAAAATATTCTCATAATGGCATTTTCTGTATGTCTCAACATTAATACTCTGTGTCACAAAAAAAAATCCCATAATGCTATTCTCTATAATACTCACGTGTTTACAGCTTAATAATATATTGATTCAACTATTTATAACTCTGATAATATTTACTCACTTTAATAAAAGTATAGTTCATCATGAAAAAAATACTTTTTGTAGTCAAAAGGAGCAAAAGAATTCTTGATTTTTATTTTTCATTTTTTTCTACAATTAGTCTTATAAACATATTATTTTACCCTAAAACTGTAAAATCAGCAAATGACATAGAATTTCCACAAAAACTCACAAAAGATACCCCCTTTCCCTTATTTATTATCTACACTTGGAATGGACCAATATGAAATTTCCTGAGTGCATATCTATACATTGTGTATAATTTTCATATAAAGTTTCATTGAAATCCATTGAACAATTGAGGAGAATATGCACTTCCAAAGTATGTGGACAGACAGACAGACAGGGTGATTCCTATATACTGTACCTCCAAACTATGTTTGCTGAGGTATTATAAAAATAAAAAAAAAAATTGCTCATCTTCAAAGACAAAAATAAAATAGATGCAAAAGAAAAACATACATAAAATATATCAAAACATGATAAGAACATTTTCTATATTGATCCGAAGAAAATTTCAGCAGTTGAAATAATGTGTGCATTTTAATCTTATAATTATACATTTTCAGCAACACCAGATCAAGTCCCACTTTCTTTACACTAATATTTTGCAACTTAATTTATTTTATAAATAAAGATTTGTGGTAAGTGTAACAGGTAAAAGATTTTGTAAAATCAAGACTCGGTGAAGTTATAGAAGTTATATGTACCTGAAGTGTTTATCAAACAAGAATGTTTTGAAACATTCAATGCTAAATAAAAAATTGTACAAATTTAGTTTTTTACCACCTGCCCCCCTCCCCATCATTTCAGTCATATGTTTAAAAAACATTTATATCTGATTTCAATTTTGAACATTGATAGAAAAAAAAAATATATGCTAAAAACCTGAAGACATCTCTCCACAAAATATATCACTGAAAACTTTCTTTTGTAAAATTATCACATTTTTATATCACATTTCTTGAATGTTTGTAATAATTAAATGAACTATGAGGCAGTGGATGACTGTGTTGTATCATTGTTTACGACTGGATAAACTTCGTCACCAGGCACACCCATAACAATCATCCAATGGTTGACTTCCTTTTCAGCACGATGAGAATCTAAGTAAGTGTGGCAGGAAATTTCATATTCCCGTGTACCAAATGGGGTTCTGTAACGAAAAATATACATAAATATTTACTTCTTTAAAAAACAGTGCCTTGCATTCTCACTTTTATCAAACAGATTGTAGACAAAAATGAAAAACAGTGATGGTTAATGCTGAAATTTCACTGCATATAAAGTACATTTCAGGATTAACTGTCATCAGATAGGCTCGGAACCAAATATTGGAAAACAGGGAATTAAGTGCAGGCAGAAAGTGATCCCATCTGTATAACAGTAACTTTGTGGTAAGACTTACCAGAACAACAAACATGGTACAGACTAAAAATATAAAAATTAACAATGTTGGAAAGATGTAAACAGTATCTGCCAAAGGACGAGGGTCGTTAAGGCCCATTTTTGGCCCAAGAATTTGGCTACAAAATGAAAATTGACTAATATCTATTATTATATATTTTTTGTATTGAATAATGTTAATAAAAAGAAAATCCAACAGAATTTTTAGTTTAATTAGTTCTACAATGATCACATGACCCATAGAAAATGCTTTAAA
>JAULBM010352409.1:0-12102 GCA_032357055.1 Geukensia granosissima | reverse complement strand
GTATCAAAATTAGGATGTACTTGTAATCATCTTATAAAACATGAGATATCACATCCTACTTTTTATGGAAACGTGGTAAATAAAGCTTGGAAATTTTATCAAAATCCACATGGTCTTAAAATTCATCTTAATAAATTTATCCATAAAGGATATCATCACAGCATTATTATAAAATCTGTAAATATGGTTTTTATTAGAACTTATATTGACTTTCTTGTTAATAGCTTAATACGGAACTAAAGAGTTTATACTTGTTATATCGTTTTCTACATCCTGTCTATATATAATTCATATTGACATTTGCACAACCCATGTTTTCTTTGGCTTCTAATGTTATTTAAACACGAAATCCTATTGGACATGTTTAAATTGACACCGTAGTGAAGGAAAACTTGGTTTCCTGATCGGTTGCTTTTGGGTTTCTAAGTAGCAGACACTTTTGAGGTCAATACTTTTGTTGTATCTTTATTAAGTTCTTATTGTATTTGTTATAAGTTTTCAGTATAGATCTCAAGTGTTAAATCCACTTCATACCATTTTTATAATGTGTATTTTATTGATGTTTTGTCACACCAATGTCCAAGGTAAGAGGGGGGGTTGAGAGCTCACAAACTAGTTTAACCCGCCACATACTTATGTGCCTGTCCCAAGCCAGGAACCTGTAGTCGAGTGGTTGTCATTGTTTAATTAGCTTCTGTTATGGTATGGACTCTGGTTCATTGTTGAAAGCCATAATGGGACCTGTAGAAGTTTAAATTCTACTGTCATTTGGTGGGTGGCTGTCTCATTACCAATCATGTAACACTATCCATGAGCTTTTTAAACTTTTGGAGTTTTTCTGCTTACAGCTCAATTTAACAAAATTTTCAGTAATCTCCAAGACCTTAATTTTGGATGATTCTAAAGTTTCATTTTATTCAGATGTAAAATTTTGAGTTATTGTCTGTCCTAACTTTTACAAGTCTTTAAAGCTACTGTGACCTTGAGCTTTAACTTTAAGATCTGGAATTTAGTTCATTCTTATATTGTAATTGTCTTCCAGTCTAATTTGTAACAAATTTTTAAAAAATTTTCAAACATCTCATTCTAATTTTCAAACTAGAAGGTTCTGTCCTCACAGGAACCCCAACAATCAGATTCATTTGCAATTAGTGAAGGTTTTTTTTTTAAAATGTGTCCCTCGTGAGATTTGCTAATTTAAGAACATATTTATTTTTATATTAAGACACTGTTTGCAGGTTTAGAAGTAAAAATACAATTCATAGGTAGAAACATCCTGCAACAATCTTCAGATGTAGTACAAAAACTGTTCAAGGAGATAGCTGGACAAGCCATGATCATGTTAATTCCAGATGGACAAATGGACGAACTAACGAACAGACAGGGTAAATTAATATGCCCCCGGACAATTGTCGCAGGGGCATAAAAAAGAATGCTTTGCCAAACTAATCCTGAAGATGATCTAACTACAGATGTTTCAGGCTATGAGTAATGAATTGTATTAACTTTCTCCTTCTATACTCTACTGTCATAGCACCAATAATCCCAGTATACCAATTATCGCTATCATGTGCATTTACTGCCATGTGATTCAACATAAACAAATTATTGCCATCATGTGCATTTACTGCCATGTGACTCAACTTATACCAATTATCGCCATCATGTGCACTAATAACTGCCATGTGACTCAACTTATACCAATTATCGCCATCATATGTGTTAATTACTGCCATGTGACTGTTTTTAGACCAATTATTGCTATCATGTGCATTAATTACTGCAATGTGACTCAACTTATACCAATTATCGCCGTCATGTACAGTAATTACTGCCATGTGACTCAACTTATACCAATTACTGCCATCATGTACATTTACTGCCATGTGACTCAACTTAAACCAATTATTGCCATCACATGCATTAATTACTGCCATGTGACTCAATTTATACAAATTATTGCCATCATGTGCATTAATTATTGCCCTGTGACTCAATTAATACCAATTATCGCCACCATGTGCATAAATTACTGCCATGTGACTCAATTGATACCAATTATTGCCATCAAGTGCATTAATTACTGCCATGTGACTCAACTTATACCAATTATTGCCATCATGTGCATTAATTACTGCCATGTGACTCAACTTATACCAATTACTGCCATCATGTGCATTAATTACTGCCATGTGACTTTTTACTGACTTTTGTTAGGAGACAGTTTGATGTGTTTGAATTCAAATACATGATGTGTGTCTAGAAGGAGTGACCACATTTAAAACACATTATGGCGATAATTAGTATGCTGCAATAATTGGTCCTGTACCAGTATGGCAAATTCAATAAATAGTTATACATAAGAAAGAAATTTATTACTACCGATTTTGCCTGTACAAGCTTTGTATGTCCTAAGCATTTCGTAACTTCTGTTTCCTTGTGGATATCTTCTTCTGATTCAAATGAGCCATAAACAGCTTTCATCTTTAAAAAAGCTATTCCAGCAGCAGTGGTTAAGTCAGATTTACATTTTTTCATCACTAATTTTCCATCACGATTTGCCATGTCTTTCATCAATACTTCACGCTCATCATTCCATTCCTAAAGAAGATTAAGAAATTAGGGGTTTCCTTAAACTGCATGGTTTTTGAAATACAAGAAAAGAGTATAATATTGTGGCTAAAACAGAAGGAACATATTACACTTTACTATTTTAACTTGTTGATATTAAGTATATTCACATGTCCACAGTGGACAGAATAATTAAAGAATATCCCATTCCCAACTCAGGTGTGAGTATTAAGTGTAGATTTTGCCATATTCACATGTCCACAGTGGACAGGATAATTAAAGAATATCCCATTCCCAACTCTTGCCCTATCTCAGGTGTGTGTATTAGTGTAGAGAACAGACAGGAAGAACTGATACCATTACATTACTCTGCTATATTATGAATAATATGATGTCTGACAATAGTGGACTTTGAGCTGACAGCATGTATTTGCCCCCATACATGTATGACAAGTGTATATGACTGTAGTGTACATGTAACTTTACATAACTCCACTTTAAATCCTACCTCCTTTGACAAAAATTCAACATCAGCCTCAAACAGATCATTAGCATCATTGTTCTCAATCTTAACAACTACAGCAGTACAGGCCTGTGTCCCAGATGTTGGAAGTACATCAAATTGATTAACTATGGCATTAATCAGGCTAGATTTGCCTGCTCCTGTGGCACCTATCACTGCTACTGTAACTTTTGGTGAACTCAGACGTCCTTCTAAATCTTTTAGTTCATTTCTGAAAGGTAAAATATAGTCTGAATTTATGTTTGGTTTTTTTTTCACAGTTCTAAATAATTATTGATTAATGAATATAATTGTTATGAACAAGGCAGTGTAATATACATCTATTAGAGATCTTGTCTGGTCGTTTAGGTCTTTAACATTTATCGTATCGTATGATCAATTGTGTGTGTTTATTAGGCCGTAATGTTGTGTATTTGACATTGTTTGAAGTTTTCATATTTGCCTCCATTTGCGGTAAGTAAAATCCGCGAAGTTGTGTGATTCCGTGACATGTTGCGATTGTTCGCTTGTTTTTGGGCCTAAACTACGATGGAAACATATTCTTACCTCATCTTATATGCTAGAAACATTGTAATTTAAAAAGTTCTATCTGTGTATTTATTCCCATATCCTTCGTTTTTGCTAATTACACAAACTTGACTGCAACGTTGACCTTGATGTGTAGCACACTATTTTGTAGTGTACCGATTACGTAATCAGATATCTATATAAACAAACATGTGCGTAGTTTTAGTGTGCTTTTTGAATCTGAACAGCTGATTGCTCATTGAGGTAATAACACTGTTCAAACATTCACATTTGACAATTTACTGATTATTGTATTTCAGTATCTGACTGATTTACTTTATTTAATAATAATACTATTATTTCTGAAACACAATATTTATTTATTCAATTAATTTGCCAAATAATAACCAAATTAGGGTTACGCACATCATAGACAGTACCGGAGATCACAGGCGCAGATCCAGGATTTTACGTTTGGGGGGCGCTGGTCCAGGTCAGTGCCTTCTTAGGGGACCAGGGGGGTGCAAAGCCCCCGGAAGCTCATAGAAATCACGAAAATTAAGACTAAAAATTTACATTTTTTCGTTTTTAGGGGGAGGCGCGCACCGGGTGCGCCCCCGCCTGAATCCGCGCCTGAATACTGTCTTTAAATTAAAAAGTAAAGGCCATCTCAGAATAATTTTAAATCTTTGAAGTTTAAATACGTCAAAGATGCAGATTAAGAAGCATGATTTCTGAATTTCTGAATTATATGTACATGTATTATAGTAATAACTTAAATTAATGGAAATTAGGACATTGTTCGGTTAACCATGCATCTTTACTAAACATTGTAAGATGTAGTACTGTGTTTATGGCTAAAAATAGACCACAATTATAATAATACAATATATTTATATTTGAATTCTCTTTGATCAAAATTTGTGTCCTGATTTAAGAATTTCCATGGTAACAGACACATAACTGCTCTTCCATTTTAAACTTACATTCTTGCTGTCACATTTTAATCTATGGACTACAGCTGTAATTGATACATACTTGCTTTCACATCTGTATCGTCCACTTTGATCATCAAGACATTCACATTGTAGAGAACAGCCATCATCCCATTTCTCTCCCTGATGATGGGACACTCCCTTGTATGTACATTGATCTATCAAAAACAAAAAAGTAGGAAAAATCTGAATAACTTACTTGTACAGTGAAACTTGTCTAAACGAATACTGAGAAAACTGTAAACCTGTCAACTAAAAATTTGTCAGAGAACCTACCAGTCAGCAAGCAGAAAAAACACACCCAATATAAATAACACAATGTAATCTTTTATGCATAACACTTCCATGTCAATATCAATTCTTAAAGTAAGTTCTAGATGGAAAAGAATATCTAAGTGATATATCTGTGTGTAGTTAATCAAAATTTTATCAAAACACCACATTTTTCTTTCATTGTTGTTAATTTTTTAATTTGGTAAGCAACATTTGTCGATTTTTGAATCTTTTCTTTGTGTGTGTTTTTTGCAAAAAATACTCAAAAAATCTGTCCGCAAGCTGATGCAAAACAAAGAAAAACACAACTATGGCCTTATTCAGGCAACTAATTATGGACTAACGGACTTACTGACAGCCACATCAAAAACATCATGCTCTTTGCAACTTATCAATCTCAATTCAAGATTTCTCCAATTAAATTAAGTTATATTTATTTGATAACAACAATGTGCCATTCTTACCCACTTTTGTTCTGAATTTATGAACATGAATTAACATGTTAGACTACATACTAGAATATCCTGTCTTGATTGGCTGAGGTAGTGAAAATGTGTATGGTGTTGGTGGCGGTGTTGGCTGTGGTGATGGTGTTGGTTGACCAGGATATTGTGTTGGGAATGGTGTAGGTACAAATGTTGGTGGTGGTGTCATGACATCTGGTACACAGACTGGTTTCTTACAGCATTGATCATTAGGATCAGTGTCAAGGCGGCATCCTTTTGGTAACTGTGGCCATTGTGGACATCTGTCAACAAAGTTGAAATTGTTATAAAAAATATACAAAAAAAACAATCTATAAAAATTCAATATTCTTCTTTTTGTATCAATTTCCTAGACATCTTAGTTCTTTAAATCAAATTTAATATTGAAACAAACTTTACTTTTTATACAAGTATAAGAAACAAACTTAGGAAAATGTTCACCACTTTTTTTAAACAGCACAAACTATTGGTACGAAAAACATATGATCAACAAATATGAGTGACAAATTCATCTAAGACATTCTAAAATACACATAATGGCCTTACAAAACATTTTAAACCATATTTGAGACAAAAACAAAACATTTGTTAATTACTCTCAATTTTTGACACTCTTATGAAATTCTAACCTGTCATCACATCTGTAGAATCCAGACTTAGAATCCTCACAAACACATCGCAGGTCACAGCCATCATTCCAGGACTGACCTTGTGCAAATGGTACACCATTGTACATACAATAAGCTGAAGTATAAATGAAAGGAGGTTAATAAATATTTTGTATAGTACATGTACTAACAAATATAGAAAATTAAATCTTAAGACAACTTTTATCCAGGTGATAATGGTTAGTCATACATTTTGAGCTTCACTTATCATGAAAATTTACATTGATTGATTGATTGATTGAATGTTGCATAACGTCCAGTGGTAATTATTTCATGCATATTCAGGACAAGAGCATATTAATGAATGATGATGATGAACCCTGCTTTTCACTAGACCGACATGCTGAGCCAGATAGATTTTTAACGTGCTAGCTCAGAAAAGCAACAGTCCGCAGGAAGACATGCCACTTTACCCAGACACATTATTCTGACTCTGGACCGACCAGTCTTTGCTCTTAACTCCTAAATGCTGCGTGCTTAGCGGAGAAGAAGCAAATACCAATTCGAATGTCTTTGGTTTGACCTGGCCAAGGGTCGAACCCACAACCTTCCGCACTCGAAGCGAGCCCGTTAACAATTACACCACCGAGGCGGTCTGGAATAATTTAAAGGAAAAGGCCACCCTTTAGTTATGACGGGACATTAGTTTTTTCAGCTGTTTTCCCTTTTCTAAATAAGTGGGTAACTTAATGCTATTTTAAATTTGAAGTGTTTTGGAAAATCAACTGTTTTATGAATAATTTCTGTGTTACTCCGAACACCATAAAAATTTAAGAACAACAGAGAAATGTATCAAATGACTGATGACAGGCACACACGAATCTTAAAAGACAATAACATTAGAAGAGAAAGTAAAGATATTTAAATTTTAATATTGTATTTCCAACTTTGGAAACTTTCCTGCTTTAAACCCGGCTATTGTTGGAAAGAACTCTGCAACATTTCTTTAATCACAAATGTGTAATTCCACCTGCAAGTTACCTGAAAGACTAAGACCTATTTCTTTCTAATACATGTATATATTTATCGATGAACTAATACAATAACATTAACATTCGTATATCTAATAGGGCATCTTGTAAATTTTCTTATTGATTAGGTAAATTGGAATTAGGCTGTTGATGAGCATTTTCATCTTACCTTGACAACGCCTTTGCCCAAAATAGTACAAGTATAAGAAACCAAAGGCTACAAAGCTAATCTATCCCTCACCTTACAGAGACTTCTCACTGGTCCGTGCCATGGAGGAATTGTGCAAAATTTTTGTAGAGAACGTTTCACACAAGAAGATTCTTTAGTGAATTACTCATAGTGTCCTATTTAACAAGTTTGGCTGTAGCAGCTAATTTAGCTGGCAGGGAGTAATGCAGAACCTAGTTTTGGAAGAATATTTAAACAGTTAATTATCATCGGGTCTTTATCTAAAATTAGTTTGGCTGTGGCAGCAATCTTGCTCTGCGGACAGGAATGCTGGACACAGTTTTGGTAGAAGACCATCAAAGGACCATTTCACCCAAATTTAGTAACAACTGACTCAGTTGTTACAGACAAGATGATATTTAAAATATTTCATCCCCCTTTACTTCTTTTATGATTGACAGCCATCTTGGTAGGTGGGGGAATGCTGGATATTAATTTGGTAAAAAAAAAACAAAAACGGACCAAATAATTTGGTTGCAAATGCACATGGTACAGTTTAGTTTCTGGTAAGAAGATTTTTTAATAAAATTTCCCATAGGCTTCTATGTTAAATAAGTAAAGCAGTTGCGACCATTTTGATTGTTGGTCCGCGATGCCGGATCACTTTGACAAATATGGCTGCTTTTTCCATAGAAACAAAGAAAGAGATCGTTTTTTTAACTTTTACTCTATCGTTGATTCAATGAAAGGTTAGACATTATCGGGACTGTAAATAGTGTTTTCGATCGGGTGACTTTTGTATCAGTTCTCCAATTATACAGCTGGGAATAAAAATTGTTCACAGCATTTATGTATGCATCTAAAGCATTCGAATTTGAAGTCATATCTACAATTAGAAACTCAACTACAATCGTTCTTTTTCCTTTTGTTGATTTGAATGTGATTTCAATAGCAATTTATAAAATATTTTGAAATGCACACATCTACTTAATAACCCTCTAATCAACACTACATAAAGTAGCAACATAATACTATATGCCTTAAGTGATTTTAAGAATGTTGGAACTCAGGGTACACACAATTTCCAATATTATAAAACACCTCCGTTACAAGACTTACAACAATATTTGCAAGGAACCTAACTTTATGCAAAGAAAAGTAGCGATTTAGATCCGTGTTAGCTTCTAAGGTATCAAAATATTTTATCTGTTAGACAGGAGAGAGATTGAAGACATAAGTCAATAACAACACAGATAAAGATACATCACATCCTCTCCTGTTAAGACTTGTCGACAATGATGATAACAAAGGCATATGTTATTAGGAAATAACTCGCAATTCCAAATGTGATATTGCTTGAAAGTCGTTATAAGAGAGCATATGGTCATTTTTTTAATATGTTTGCTCAGCTCTCTGAATAACTATGACATTCCATTAAATAGAAATATCCCCATTGGTTCTATAACGTCATTTCCAGCAATGATTATATATCTAGAACTATTAAAGTGTGAAATATTTTGAATTGGAACTGTTGGTGAAAACACAAAGAGGAGGTTTTAATTTTGAAAAAAAAAACAATGACATCAACAGCAATACCAAATGAAACATTCTTTACAACTGTTTATTTAAATAGTTCTGAAACATTTGTGAGTCAATTTTCTAACTACAATGTGTTAACTGGGGAGAATATCACTAGTTCTTCAGGAAATACTGGATATTCACTGGAGTTTTTTACTAGATTATATAAGCGTCTTTGTTGTGGAAAAGACTGGGGCAGTTCCACAAATATTTGTAAAACATTTTCCGATCGATTTTCTCAAATATTGATGCTACCTCATGACTGTGAAATGGGCAAACCATTACAAAATCTGTTAGTTACTTTGTATGTTATAATTATTGCCGTATCTGTTATTGGAAATTTTCTAGTAATATTAACATTCATATTCAATAAACACATGCGATCTACAACAAATATTTTTATTGTATCACTTGCCGGAAGTGACATGCTTCTGATAATTACAACTGTTCCATTTAACATTGGACAGACAATAACAAACCACTGGAATTTTGGACCGTTCGCATGCAAATTAGTTCCATTCATGAATGCATTTTCCGTCGGGTGCAGTTCTTTAACTTTATGTTGCATTGCATTAGACAGATTTTATGCCATTGTTTTTCCATTCAAGTTACAGTTTTTCCAAACAAGATACAAAATGGCGACTATTCTCTCAGCAGTTTGGATAGTATCGTTATTGTCAGCAATTCCTCAGGCTACAAGTTACGAATTGATTGAATTTTATTCTGTTTGTGGTGAACGGATTACTGAATGCTTGTTTCCGAAGGATGAAACACCTCGACAGCAATTTCTTCGACTCTGGATGAGTTTTGGAATATTATTTATTTTCCCGCTAATGGTCATGGCCATTCTCTATGGAATGATTATACACAGACTCTGGGGGAAGTATTCATTCTCAACAACATTAAACGTGAATAGTTCTGATGGACTACGTCTTCGTCAAAAACGACGCGCGGTGAAGATGCTAGTAATAGTCATAACTTTGTTTGTCGTCTGCTGGCTGCCACTTCAGCTCTTCAACATTAAATCAGAAAAGTTACAAAAAAATACTACGACACTACAGACAATCAAAGCATTTCTTCAATTTCTGGCTATGAGCAGTGCTTGCTATAATCCAATTGTCTACGCCTTTATGAACGAGAAGTTCCGAAAAAGTTTTGTTCTATTTTTGTTCTGCAAGAAAGCACAACCGCGCGTGCATCCACTTTGTGAACGTAAGCAAGAAAATACATCCAGAAAAGTAACACAACTAAAACGTGAAGAACAAGGATTTAGTGGAGGAACTGCAGAAAGCAAGATGTAAATTTGTTTATATGTACTTTCACTTCCAGCCAGGAATATTTCCATATATGAGAAGAGTTCATAAAAGGTTAAATAGGCCTTAAACTCTTGCTATTTGTCCGTGGAAAATCTTAGCTTGTAAATTTTGAATATTATCCCAAAGTCTTACAGCGGATTTCATGCTTCATTTGCTGAAGATGAACTCCAACTCCTCTATGAGTTTACCTGTACTGATGAATGAACTGGAGATAAATTTCCTGCAGATTAAACTGGTGTTGCTAAATAATACGATAGTACAATATAGGTATTTTTCCAGTGAGAAGGTGGAAGTTTAAATCAATCATGGTTGATTAAAACACCTGAAGTTTCTGTGTTTCAGTAGTACAAAATTTGAACATACTGAAATTATTAATTTTATCACCTTAGGTGCAAGAAGTATATAATTGTCTAAATTTATTGAATAAAGTTATCTAACTGTTTTTTTTTTTTTGTCAAACTGAAAGATCATTAGAAAATAATTTTGTAAATTGTAAAAGTTTTAAAATCTGTTTTTGCAAACATTTAGCAACTATCCTATTTATCCAAATTTTCAAATGTTTATTGATACACAATTAATGGCTATTTTTTAACTAATGTAGAAAAAATAATATTTATGATTGTATCCATGCCCCCTTCAATTGAAATGTGCAATGGGAGATTTTACGTAGAGGACCGATCTCTGCATGCAAAAAAAATCCTATGTAAAGGATTGATAGTTGTTATCATTGTTGATTTTTTTATCTTCTAAAAAAGTAAAAATCTATTATATTTATATTTGCATTCAAGAATTTTTATTTGTTGTAAATATTAGATAAAAATGCCCATTTTTAATTTTGATTTGAGAGTTCCCATGGGGATAATCCTACACAAATAATGATGTTTGGCATCTCAGAATTTAAAAAAATAATCATTGACTACAGTATTTTTGTAAAGTAAATGCTATGACAAACATCTTAGAGCTTTTCACAAGGAGTGGTATTCCCCAAAATGTCTAAAAGTGTTTAAAAATTTTAATATATGATTTTTACTTTACTTTACTTTATTCTCATAAACATAGAAGTTACAGAGAAACAAATGTATATTTTACAAGTTATAAATAAATAACCACAGTTGATCATTACATTCACAAAATATGATATGCATCAACATTTCAAAATCTAAAATATGTCTAAAAATTCGAGGAAGTACTCTGTAAAGTTCCTTAACCGTTCAAAGTTGTGTGCGTGAAATGTATGAATCGCCTGTTTGTATTTGAGTGTAACGTATAACGTGTAAAGTACGGTCTAAATCGTCCAACTTGCAACATATAACAATTGTATTGGTCGTTTTTATATTATTGTATCAAAATCTTGAATTACCTGCCTGTTATTATAATAAAATTATTCATTACCATTATTATGAGATTTTGATATGAATTGTTAAATCTTACATGATTTGTAAAAAATGTAAATGTTATGTTAAATCCAGTTTTGAAGTATAAATATATTCAACTAAGAAAAATAATGCCATTTTGCATTTTGAATTTATGATTTTGATCTTGAATGAGAAAGGCACATTTTTGGCCCAAGAATTAGCAAAAATTAAAAGTCGTAATATCTATTATGTTTTTTTTTATTGAATAAACTCCAACAGAATTTTTAGGTTAGTATTTTCTGCAACAGCCGCATGGCCCATAGAAATCTGCCCCTTTGGTATCTTCGAATTACTTTTAAATTTGAAAAGAAAGTTGATACACCTTTGAAACTTTTAATACAAAACATCACGACAAGTCTTTGCATAGTTAAAGATCTATCAAGTGCAAAAAAATTAGGTTAAATTAACAGTGAAGTGATGTTTTGGTGCAACCATATCTATATGAAACAAAACACCTCCAAATATTTAGTTTTTTTTTACAGAAAATGTAACATTCTTGTTAAACACTGTCGTTTTGTCGAAATGGCGAAAATTATTGAATTGTTAAAACGTATAATAATTACAGTATGTTAGTATTTCATTTAAATACTGTTTTATAATTGGTCGAGACATATAACACGTGATTGGGTTA
>JAULBM010352388.1:0-12105 GCA_032357055.1 Geukensia granosissima | reverse complement strand
AAAAAACCCCATCAAAATTGGACAAGAAATAGAGAACTTTTATCCAAATAAGGAAAAATCCCCTTCTGGCCCCTCCCAAAAAAAACGGGTGGGGCTAGATCACCCAAAAACAATACCAACCTTTATCTAGTACTAATTATCAATGTCCCAAAATATTAAAAGGATTGGTAAACTAGAACAAAAGTTATCCTGCGGAACAACCTGTCTACAGACAGGAACGCCGACGCCGACAGCACCATACCATAATACGACCGCAATTTTTTGCGGTCGTATAAAAAGTTTAAAAGAATAAGTCATGAATTATTAAAAGACTGTCACAGTTTTTCAACAGATTTTCAAAAAAACTTATTGTGTCACAGAATCTAGAATAGAAAGAACTGAGTTAACTTTCGATGGATTTAATATAACTGATTAATAGTACATGTATTTACATGTAAGTTCAGTGATTTTTGCCTATGGCTGAAGAAGTTCAGGATTTGGAGTAAGGGGGGTGTAAAGGGAAAAAATTGTTGCCAAGCAAAAGTTATTTTATCTCCACAATTTAATGGAAAATTTTACTATTTCATATGTTTTGCAAATTTTTTTCCCAAATTAAAGAATTTTCTTATGTTTTTTTTTATTTTCGGGAGGAACGTCCCCTCCATCCCCATCTGGATCTGCCAATGTTAATCTTACCATCAAAAGCCTGTAAACATCTCTCTGTTGCTATCCCAAACTGTACCACAGCATTATGGAGGTCTTGCTGAACATTGCAGGTTCTCCATAACTCACTGAATTCAGACTCAGAATTCTTTAGGCTACAAAAATACAGTACATTTGCATAAAAGCCAAAATTTGGACCAAATATTTCACATTTAAAAAACAACTTGACTGTTTGTTGTTAACATTTCATTAACTTTCAAAGGGTTGTCTGTCAGAAATGGTTCAGTAAATATAAAGTATTTAATTATTAATTAGCAATTAAATTGAAATGAGAATAACTTTGATCATTATTACCATTAAATTCTCTGAGACTAAACAGTCAGGTTTACTTTCATATATGGAGGGAGATCAAAAAAGGTCAAATGGCTCTTGAACTTGTAATATCTTCTGTGTGAAATGGTAGTGTTATTAAGTTTTCTGGGAATTCCAACTTAAGAATTGTACACTATCTTCATAATTTCCATCTAAATTTTTGGCTTCCCTTTACATTTGTCTATATTATCTAACTTCTGTAACTAGAACAACCAAGGAACAAATCAAAATTGACAAAGAATGCTATTAAACAAACTGTAAAAAGAAGCATAAAGTACAGTGAAACCTGCCAAAACCAAACACTGAGAAAACTGTAAACCTGTCTAAACCAGAAAGATTCTAAGTCCCTTTTTTTTTTTACAAGTTTTCATTTTTTTAACCTGCCTAAACCGAACACCTGTCTAAATTGAACATATTTTCTTCAAGTCCAAAAGAGGTTCAGTATAGACAGGTTTCACTGTAATCACAGCGTTTGAGACATCCAATCAGAGTGACTACAGGTTGACTGAAGGTCTACAAGAAGTTTGTGTCATGCCCAAGACAGGGGATTCTTACCCTTCTGGATCACCTGATCCTACTCCTGTTTTGTAAAGGAATTCATGGAGACCAAGCATTTGTTCTTTTTGTTTCCATTTTATCTTTTAGTTTGTTTCCTGTTTGTCTTGTATCTTTGGACTATACACTTTGGATCCCTAGCTATTCTGCACTGGGCTGGGCCTGCTTATCTGATGAAATCGTTTAGATTTAGGGTTTCGAGTCTGATATTTGAAGATACCAAAGGGGCAAGTGGAAATAATTAATTCAAAAGACTGACAAGACCATTGCCTCAACAATGAATTGAATTCCTAGAGAAGACATGGATGCCCCAGTTCCGGCAAACAGGAAGCAGACAAATGACAGATCTGAGAAAAAGAGACACAGTACTGCTCACCCTGATAAAGCTTCAGATCATGTTAGATCAAGTTAAAATACCCAAGCTGAGAAATGTTTTATGAAAATTGACAGACAAACAGACATTACATAAAACAAAACAAAGAAAACTAAAGCTCACAAAAAAAAATCCTATGACAACATGGGTAGGCTACAGGTCAAATCAATCCAACATATACAAGCTGACAAATTTTTTTAACGAAAATTGATGGACAGACAGACAAACAGACAAGGGTAATACTGAATGCCCCTGTTGACTAAATGCAGGGACATAAAAACACCAGAAAGAAAACTAAAGCTTGCATAACACAAATCCCATGAAAACATGGGTAGCCACAGGTGTTCAATTTATTGGCTATGATTAGTTTAGGGAATCCCTAAGGTAAATAAAGGCCTTCTGATTCGTATGCTTCTATGACTGTGTGACGGACATCATACCTCTTTTGTACTTCCTGTACTGTGTCTGTGATAGAACCAATCTCAGTGGAGTGCCAAATAACTTCCTTAGCATCTTCCTCTTCACAAATTGTATGAACAACTGCCCATACTTTTTTCAACCTCTCTCCTGTTTGCTGAATATTATTTAAGAGTGGCCTTAGTCTATTTTTAGCATCTTGTTGTGTAGAAGTGACCTTTTTCTGTAGGTCGTCTTTCCTCTCCTTCAAATCAGCCACAATTTTATTGTACTGATCTTCTATTACCTGACATACATCACTACACACTTCCTACAAATACATGTATATATTGTTACCATGGTTACAGGGATGGTGTTACTAACATAATATTACCATGGTTACAGGGATTGTGTTACTGACTACAAAAATGTTATCGTGGTTACCCGGATGGTGTTACTGACTACAAGAATTAGCAGAGATACTGTAAAAGTATGAGAATTCACAGATTGCAGATTTTATAGATTAATTCACTTTTACATGTTAGTGTGTTCTATTTAGAGACTCAATGAGGATGAAATCTGACCTGCAACTTTAAGAGGTTTGGGAGGAGACCTTCTCACCTAACCTCCCTATGATTTAAAGAGACCTCTGAACCTTGCCACCTATACCAATGATAAAAAGGGACCAGAAACATTCAAATTATTTGATAAACAAGTGTCATCCTTTATTGCTTGTGGCATTTGCTGAAAAGTGACCTGAGGTCATTATTAAATGTGACCTTGTGACCTGTAGGGGTCTCCTCCTGGAGCCATTATTTTTCATGAATACTGCTTTTTTCTATGAAATGTCTATTAAGTAAATTGTGGAAATTCATGACAAAATTGTGACCAGGAAGATAGGGAAATTTTATATCTCCATGAATATTACAACTTTTACAACCTGAAGCCGAATACCAGTATGTAAAGGTCAAATCTGGACTTCCAACAGCAAAAATCTGCAATAGCATTATAAAATCATCCCTACAGATATTGCTTTATTCACACCTTAAAAATTTATTCTTTCAGATCTGCCATCATCTCTTATTTTCCAGATAAAAAAATTTTCCATAAAGTTTTCAAACAAAAAAACCCCCCAAAAAACAAATATATAAATCATGTCTTAACGGTATTTGAGATTAAGATATTAATTCAAGATTTGATTAAAAGTCATGGTATTCCACAAGAAAAAGTCATATTCAACTCTTCTGGACTGATAATATTGCAATTTGTAGAAACACCGAACAACACTTGCATAATTGTGTATGTTTCTTTGTTGGATAGATAAAGTTTACATCTTTCTTATAAGTTCAGTCTATCAAATTGCTTGATCCGATCAGTCTGACTGCCTGCAGGTAATTCCCTCTTTTCCAATATTTAGTCCGAAGTGTTTACCTAATGAAAGTTAATCAATTCTTACACAGTGATATTTAAGCATTTCACTTGTTGATTTTTTTTATTTTGTCAACAATCTTTTTGATAAGAGAGAATTCAAGGTACCATTTTTTAAGAACTTGTTTCGTGCCCCACGGAAATAACAGCTTAATGAGAAATCATTTGAGCACAATCCAGAAAAGATATGGATTGTGTCTTTCTGGCATATATTCCATATTCTTTCTTTTAAATATATAAACCTCTTACAAATTCTTGACTTATCATGCTTATGGGTAAAAAAGTTTATTATATACATCCAAAACCTTAAAAGTATAAATATAAGATAATAAATTACCGAGTTTCCATTAAGGAGTTCCTTGGTCTGATGAAATCTGCTCATTATAGTAGACGCTGTTGATTTTAATAACTTCTTTTTTGACTCGACCATCTCCTACAAAGAAACAAATCAGTTTCCAAGACTGAAAAAAGACTCACACAGTCAAATAGGGCACACTTTCCCCAAACATATGTACAGATGTGTTGTGAATGCAGTAAATTTGAGCACTGTGTCTATGGGACACATATGTCCCACTGTATGAAGATGTATTCTGATATCCACACATTTGAATCCATTAAGGTGCGTTTACACGATCAAACTCTTTTCATCAAACTTGCTCATGTTCCTTCAGACTTTTGCTGTGCACCTGTTTTCAACTCGAGTTTGAGCATGCAAACACCTCATCCAACTTGTTTGACAACTCCATCAAATATTGGTTGAGAGTTGGAAGAGTTGTCCAACATGTTTGATGGGGTGTTAACTTTTTCTATGATCCATGTTTCTTAGTTCAGTTTAGAATACCCATGTGAAAGACCTAGAGTGCATAGTCCAAAGAGACAAGACAAAATTGAAAAAAAATCCCCCGAAATCCTTTACAAAACAGGAGTAGGGTCAGGTGCTCATGAAGAAAAGCATCCCCTGTCTAATATCTGAAATATAGTATTCATTTTTAAACATATCCTTGTTTTAATTTTCTTTAATAAATTCAGGATGAAAGTCTGTTTTAAATTATTAGGATTTTCATAGGTGAATCGTTTTCATAATCAATTTATTATGTTCAAGTTTCTTCTACAGCAAGGAGTGATGATTATTGTTTTTGCAGAGCCGGGTCCAGTATTTGATCATAGGGATTGTGATGTCTATAGAGTCTATCTACCCAATTCAATATATTAACAAGTATTTTAGTTGTTCTTTTATTAACCCCAAGAACATATTTAAGCATTGAAATTTGCAATTTTTCAATAGAATTCCGACCGAAGTCAGAACAAGATATCAGTAAAACCTACATCATATTGTAATTACTGACTAACATTTTTGTCGTAATAAACATTCCAACAATTTCAGAAGCATATAAGAGGATATAGAATAAATTGTGTGAACAATGTATGAATGAAATTTGGGACTGAGCAAGGTCTATAATTAAATATGTTTGGCAAGGATTTTTCCAGGAGCGGTTGTGATGTGCTGGGATAATTCAAAGCGAGTTTCAGGAAAAGGCTGAATAGGATACAGTCTTGGAATAAATACCTATCGATTTACAGTAATTCAACGTTGGTAGTTTGTATTTTGAAGCCACTGAATCATTGCCTCTTTTGATGGACCAGAGGTCCGCGAAGGTATTCACATGCTTAGTTTACAGACTTTTCTGACACGAAATTTATCAATGTTTTATAGTAATTTGCTGCATTTGTCAAATAAATGAATCACAAAATACCAATATCAGTTTGTTAAAATTCTAAAACACTAAAAGTAAAGAAAGGTATCGAAAAGTATTGCACTCAGTAGTTGTCCCTGTCGTCGGATTGATTTGGCCTCCCATTTCGATTTGTTTGGATTTGAGTGCTTCTAATGCTATGTTTAATCTGGATCCTGAATTTCCTATGTTTTAGTTCTACTACTACTGATGACAGGTAACTCCTTGAAATGTCATATAGCATAACTGAAATCCCCATATATATTCAACATTGGTTATTTAGTATCCAATTATTTGAAACGCCACTTGTGATGTCATTGTCTAAATTTTATTTAATTGGAGTTTATTATCTAGATCATTAGACCTGATAGGGCTCCCAAAAGATTTTCTGCAGTAAAATATTAAAGGGTTAAACAATGTGTAAAGTTACCAGCAAAAGTATTTAATAAGACTAAACAGCTGGATAAGTTGTCATGTTACCCAGAATTTGAATATATATACATTTTCTGACATATCTTTAAATACCTTTATATATATATACATGATAATATTGAATGTCATACAAGGGCAAACATACAAAAGGTCATGTATTTTATTTAGTGTATATTTTATGAGAGTTTTTATTATAATTTTAAGTAAAGGTCATGTGTTATATTTAGGTTCATGTAAAGCCATCCACCATTCCTCTTCAGTTTCGTTTCAGATGTGTAAAGCAGTGACGCATGATAATACTGGTACTACCCCCAATGGGCATTCTTACTGATGTGGAAAACATACAAAAATACCTGCCTATTTCCAAGACTTGACCATGTCAAGATGTCATCCACATTTATATTGATACAAACCCTTCGATACATCACCGTGATTGGCAAATAATCGATTTATTTAAAAATTGTCCAATATCGTTCTGTAGAAATGCATTCTTTGCAAATTGGGATGTTGTCAAATGTTCTGGAAATAGATTTATATTTACCTAGGTGTTTTGAAATGGAATTTAAAATCGGGCGTGTTTTTATAAGTATCAAAACAAACAAATTGATCGTCTATAATTGCATTTGCACATTGCAGATATCACGGTACCATCACAGATTTTCGTAGTACCACAATTAATTGAGAAAGTACATTAATCAAGTTATAATTACCTCCTCCATTCCTGTAGCAAAGGAAAGGAAATCTCCATACGTTTCCAAGCCCAACAGAAAACCCGACACAAGCTAAAAGAAAGTCGATTTTCTTTCCCCAGACTTCTCTCTTTTTTAGTTTAGGCTTCACTGGATCGGATCCAGTTGATGACGTCGCCGCTGTACCACTTGACGTTACCTCCACATCATCATCTTTCGACGACAGCTTTTCTGGAACCCATGTTGACGTTTCTTTTGTTTCGTCCATATCTACAATGAAAATTTTTCTCTAAATATAGAACACTAGTGACCGAGTTCACCTACTTGATGTCCCTGTTTATATAAGTAAACGCACATTAATGTCTTCAACTGATATTTCATTCAAATTTAAAGAAAATTATCCACGTGAATGCATTTAACATATAAAACTTATAAAGTGTTAAAAATTCCTACAGTAGTCCTCTCCGAAATCATACACAGTGCAAAAGTTTGGAAAGACTGACGTATAGTTCGATAAAAGGTCAGCTGACACAAATATTTAGGTCTATTCCGTTATTTTTCTATTAATAAAAAATTCTCCTAGTTTCAGTAAAAATTGGAAAAACGACAAGACTTTGTGACCAATACCAGCTACTAGGCAACACACACATATAATACAAGTTCACCTTATAATTTTTCACATGATATAACTTGTGTTGGAAGGTTCCTTTAAAAATCTGACAAAAAAGATAACAGACGGCTGACTGATGTCTAAAACAGGGTGCCCTTACACAACTTGGTAACTCTGGTAACTTATGTTAATATTAGGTTATTGAATATTATTGAATATTTACAAGGCACATTTCACCATGTTATTGATGATAGTTATTCGTATAACATTCAATGTTACCAGTAAACAACGTTCGCAAATGTCAAGGACAATCACTGCTATCAGTCAATGACACCCAATGAGTACGATTTCTCCTTTATAAAAAGATATAGATGTGTACAAAATAGCGGAAAACAATGAACAAACGTTACAATCAATTAATATGGTGGCTAAAATAGAAGTAGATCGATATAACAGTTGTCCATATAGAAAAAAAAACAACTGACATGAAACCTGTCTATAGTGGTCTTAAAAGGACAAATGTGAAACCTGTCTATAGTTGTCTTAAAAGGACAAATGTCAGACTTAATGTTGCATAACAAAAGTCACATGCAAAGTTTGAAATATATTTACATAATTTTGAAAAAAGCGAAAATGCCAAGATGCATATAATTAATTTTCAGCCAAAAAATGCGCTTAGTTGATTGTGTTTTTCAAGATGAAATTGATTGTAGATATAAAACGTAAGCTAAATGTGTGGAAAACAAATCAGAGGTGATAGTTCTTTTATCCCATTTTAGATTAGATTTTGTTTGTGCCTCTACCGATGTAAATTCGCTTACATGTTTGATTAAAGTTTCAAGGGAGGGGGTGAAAGTTATTAACGTCCTACACGGCAAATTAACGCTCTCAGTCGGACGGTAAAATATAAGAATTTATATTGTAGAACAAGGGGCCCAAAGGGGTTAAATAATATAGTAACCTATACCGTATATTTTTAAAGACTATAGAATAATTTTAAAGTTTTGCTAGTAAATTCAATTAAATTGCTATCATGAAAGGAAAATTTACAGATAAATAACGGATTGGAGATTTACAGTTTTAATTTTGTAATAGAATGACTGGCTTTAGCATGTAGATGAGCAATATTTTTTTCGGAATATTGATTTTGGTCCTAAGTTCTAATTAAGTGCCCCAAAAAACGGTTAAATACTACTTTAGCCGTGTCATTCAACTCCTTTTAAAGTTTTGTTTTCAGGCTTTTAATTTTGATTTAGAATTGTTGGATATGTGCTATAGATAAGCAACAAGATTTCGAAATTTTGATTTTGAAACAAGGAAATGCACAAAGGGATCGAATTCTTAATTCTGGAATAAAATTTATACTTCTACAATGTTTTTATGATTTATATTTCTGACTCTATACTTCCCTTATAGGAGCAGTAGTTGATTGACTGTTGCTTAACGTCCAGTGCCAAATATTTCATGCATATTCAGGACGAGAGCATATTAATAAATGATGATGATGGATGAAGCCTGCTTTGTACTAGACAGACACGCTAAGCCGGATTTTTAACGTGCTAACTCACGAAAGCAACAGTCCGCAGGAAGACCTGCCACTTTAATCAGACACATTATTCTGACACTGGGCCGACCAGTCCTTGCTCTCACTCCTTAATGTTGTGTGCTTAGCGGAGAAGCAGCAGATACCAATTTTAATGTCTTTGGTTTGACCCGACCGGGGATCGATCCCACGACCTTCCACACTCGAGGCGAGCACGCTAACCATTACACCACCGGGGCGGTCAGCAGTAGTTGATAAACTGCCATCTCCTTTACAAATCACAGAGGACAGATAGATAAAATGAAGTGTTCCCATGGTAAAGGATTTGACTATTTTTACAGAAAATCTTCATATTGCAATAAGCTTTCAGAATATATCTCTTGGTCCAAGGACCCAAACATGGGGGCTTTATGGGTTATATTCTAAGTTTTAGACGCGGTTCTTGAATTTTTGACATTTTTAGTTTAAAGGTTTATTTTGTTATAGAATTGTAGCATATGTCATAGATTTGCAATATAGCTTTCAGTATAGACAAATCGTTCAATAATTTGGATGTTTGTAACATGGATTTTTTTTAACTTTTTTTCCAAAACGGTTGACTCAGTCCAAGTTAGAAAAAAAATATCATAGCGCATTGCAGAACTGCCAGAAGTTCACATAAATTTGTATTAATTTTGTAATTCGAGCCTTACCTAGCTTAACTTGCAGTGATTGTAACTAACTCCTAATTTCATTTCATTATATGCACTCCCATGGGAAGATTTGTATTTCGGTCAAAATCACAAGAATGTTTTTCACCAAATTATTAAACACACACACACACACACAAACGCAATCAAAAAATACAGTGGTCCGTGGCCAAATATGCGATCTACAAAACCCAAGGATGTCACAAAGTATGTATATATGAGATCAATAAATCTATTTGTAACCATAGCTCCCATTTATTTCCTTGTATAGCCAGATGTGTAAAACTTTATTTGAAAAATTATTGGCTACATTACATCCAACGGTTATTGATAATAATCTGAGCTAATATTTTTGATACAATCGTCAGAGTCCAGATACAGTCCGGTATGGTATACATTTGATAAAATAATGAACCACAAATCTGGCCAAGAAACAAATAGAAAGCCACCAAGAAAATAAAATGTTTATAAACAAAACTATAAAATACCTGAAGAAAGATCGCCTTTTACCACAGCTGGAACTGTTCTCTAATTTTTATTTTCCAACAATAAACGGTCAGTGCAGTTTTTTTTTCAAAATGAGATAGGTCTATATAGACACATTTATTTCATCTAAATAAAACAAAGTCACATAAATTTCTGACATTTTAAGACTTTTCCTGCTGTTGCATAAGAAGGGTTATTTGATGTTGACTTAACCTTCACTGTTTATAGTCTAAAAAGTGTTACCGTTTAATGACACAATTATACTTGCATTGCTCGAGCATTCCAAATGACAAAGAGCATGTCGCTGCAAAACATCATCTGATTAGATGATCATGGTCTACTTATTTTAAACTACCCCTCCATTAAAATTTTTCTTGACAAACGGGAATTCATGTTACTTTGATCTCAAAATATCTTCTGAGAAAAAACCTGCATGGATTTATAATTAACACATTTTTGTTAACGTTTTGTAGTCATATTGCGCTGTCAACATTAGAATTCTTCTTCAGACACTGTATTTCCATATGACACATTAGCACTGTTTTCGGATATTTTGTCTTTTAGGACGATGACATATAGACTTGCTATGAACATCGTCCAAAAATCATGTGTATCGTTAGGATATCGAAGAAATATTACGTCAAGCGCACAGCTTTCAGATAAGTTACAAGAAGAGATGGACATAAAGTTGCGTCAGATACTAGACTTAAAATACCTAACGACAGATAAACAAATTCAGACTTCAAACCTAAGATACACTGAAATACCCTAACAAACTCCCCGTTTATACAGTTATAGAATTCAACAATCAGGAGCAACACTTTATAAGCTACCCAAAACATTCCAAAAACGACGCATCAAGAAGGAGCGACACCTCAAAAACTCCCCGAAATCCCGATAAAGCTGCAATTTGAACAGGAGCAACACTTGAGGAACTTCCCCTCAAAACTCCCGACAACGCTGCAACAATTAGGAGCAACAATTTTCATTTTACGAACTCAAAAAAAAAATCCCAAATGCTACAACAACAAGCTAGAAGCACAATTAAACGAACCAACCTAAAACGTGGCAAACCTGTTACAACCAGCTAAAAGCACCATCAAACTACTCCAAAAATCGTGGCAGCGCTGCAACAAACGGGAGCACCACCAAACGAACGCATCGCTGCAACAACCAGAACCATCACCTAACGAACTCCGTCCCCCCAAAACAACTTAACAACACCACAACACCAAGTTGCAACACGTAAATGAATTCAAAGTAGCAGTATTGTAACAACCTGGTGAAATGCCTTATGGAATCTGACGACAGAGTTAATATAACACAAGATTCTTGAAATAATATAAATATAAAAAAAAAGATAAAGCTTTTTCGTTATTTCAAAGTCGACTTCCAGGAATGACCAATTAACTTATTTGAAGGATTCGGGATTTTGATCAATTTCCAGTCATGTTTTAAATTGATTAAAAAAAATGCAAAATCATCTCTTAAGATATTTTTGAAAAATCTTGTTTATGCATTTTAAAGATTAAACTTATAACAATTATATACATCAGATGATGGCTTACCTATAATGTTTGTTCCTTTAGTGTACTAGTGATGTACATATACCGAAACGAACGTTATAATGTATTTCTGTCAAATAAATTTATAACATCAAGTTGTACGATTTTCTTTATTATTCATTTATGACAATTGTATAAGCCTCCTGTGGTTCACTTATTTATAATTCATATAAACATTTATCGCAATAACGCGATATTTCGGTCCACTAACGCCATTTATCTTGAGTTATATCATCACAGTCTTAAGTAGACCGAAAAATCTTCTTTTTTTACTTTTACTGCAATTTTATTGCTCCTTAAGAGTTATTATTTACTGCTATTATCAGTTGCCGGTAAACAAATACGTAATGTGACGTCGACGTGGATAATTTAAATAAATAGGTTTAGCATTTATTCCAATCTCCGTCGCAGAGACGCTTCGATGTATGAATACAATTTTTTAATCGAGAGAGAAGCGAACTTTCCCCCTTGCGTGGAAGTTGAATTTAATTCATGATGGAGATTTCGGTCATCATGACATTTTCATCAAACAGTTGGATATGACAGTGATGCAGAGAATCAAATGAGAAGTAAATGATATTATCTAATAACA
>JAULBM010352387.1:0-22086 GCA_032357055.1 Geukensia granosissima | reverse complement strand
AGCAACATTGGCGCTTACAAGTGTTTATTTCCTAAATTATCCTTGTACTCTCTGTCAGGTAACATACAGAAATCATGTAGTTTCTGATCAGTTTATGAATTACCCAGTGGAACACCCAAATGTCACCACAAGTTGAGAACTAGTGTAAATGCACTTAGGATCAATGGCATGTATATTCTACAATAGACGGATTGCCAGTCAGTGCACTTCCCCGCAAAACTTGACGTCACTATACAAATATTTGGACCGCGACGTCACAATGTAAAATGACGCCATTTACACCGATTGACCCGAGGTAATTTGAAAAAATTCATTCATGAAATGGAATGTGCAATACGTCTATAGACTTGTGATTTGAGTAGAAATGTCGGTATACAGCTAGCACCTTCCTACGGATTATTTCAAGCACTTCCAGAGAAATGGAAAAATGGATACTGAAAAACAGGATTCATTTTCCATGTGTAACTACTTAAAAAGGTAAATCTATCAAATGTTGCTTTACACAAATGAATGAAATAATTTAATAATATAAAGGTCATCTTCTTAGACCATATTTCACCAAGTTTATTTGGTGTTAATATTCCAGGTTGGTCACATTGACTTTTTTTACAATAACAATTTTTCTATTACTCTAAACGGGATATATGGGATATATAGAATGTAAATGACATTTGTGAATGGAAACAATAATTATAGATTGCTTGAAGGAAATCTCATAATTACTGACAAACAACATCACGCTCAAACTGGGCTTGTCGTTATCTTAAATAGACATCTTGATGAAATAACACGCAAAAAAATGTATAAATTATTAATTTGTCACTTTTGCCATTCAGCTTTCCGGATTAAAATAAAAAATTGATATGAATAATAGAATTTAAACAATTTTGTTTTTCTCTTGTAATTCGGTGAAAAACAAATTTTCACAATCTTAAAGTTCTCAAAGTAAAAATCTATCACATGACCAAATTAAGTCATAAATAAAGCCCACCCGAAAGAAGACTGTGCAATTCGAATTCTTCTTTGGCAGAGAATTGTAGCGTTTAAATCTTAAGACAAAATTGTAATGTGGTGGGTATATGAATTTCAGGATCGCAAACACCAGTGCTCAGATAAACAATCGGTATAACGAGTAATTCCATGGCTTGTATCGAGAATTTATTATTCAAAATGTCGCGCAGCACTAACATTTTTTAAACATGTGTGGATTACGGGTGCCACTAGTGGAGCAGGAGTTGCTTACCCTTCCGGATCACCTGAAATCACTCTGGTTTTGGAAGGGTTCGTGTTACTCCAGCTTTAGTTTTCAGTGTAGTGTTGTGTGGTCTGTGTTTGTCTTTCGTTTCAACTTGTTGGTCATGGTCTTGTCTGTCTTCCGACTTTACGATTTCTGTCTGCCCCTTTGGTATCTTCGAATTCCCTTTATTTCGTCAGAAAGTAATTTTACCCATTTTGGCTAAAAATATCGATTGATTTATTGATTGCTGTTTAACGTCCAGTGGCAAATATTTCATGCATATTCAGGACAAAAACAAGTTAAACAATAAATCAATATGTAAAACTGTTAGCAAGGGACCGGTAAGGGAGGGACTTTAGAACTGCCACTGAAAAAATTGCGGGTTGGATTGGGGCGAAAATTTAGCCTTGTAACTGGCCGCCTACAGCCCACTCAAAATGAGCTGTTACAAGAGGTCTTTAACATGCTTAAGACATGGGATTTCCTAAACACGGGGTGACTTTAATGTCTCCCTACTTGACGGATTGTGAATTTATACATCCTTCACAATCAGGGATGCCCCTTTTAGAGGACTTGTGCCTTCAGAATGGAGATACCTGGTGCCTATACTTTCCCCCCACAACCTTCGAAAAGGGGAGTTTAGTCAAAGGGTTAAAATTTTAATAATAAAAAAGAAATCATTACCAGTAAATTCTTTGATATTTGCATGAAATATACACCTTGCTTGCTAGAGGTGACTTTATTAAAAGGTTAATAGTTATTCACCATCTTAATTTCATAAACACATGATAAAAAGAACCATGTCTTGTACTGTGACAGCAAAACATCTAGTGTCACAGCACAATAATAGCTTTTCTGTAACAAATTTTGTTGTAAAAGTATCAAGAATATGTTTATTCAATTATGAATACACCCAAAAAACATTGTCTTACGCATATCAAAGAAGGATACCATTATACTGAGTGGTCAGATGTCATAAAAACATACCTGGATAGAGTTCTTGGATGAATTCTTCCAATTCAAACCTGATCATTTCTCTTTCTCTCAACTCATTATCAGTTGGACCAAACTCTCCTACAATTATACATTTATGAAAAATAATTGAAAGAAAAACTTAATACCCTTACTTCTCTCCCCTGAACCTTAAATTCTGATGTTGTTATAATTGCAAAATTAAGTGAATATTAACCATGAAATACATGTTTTTGTTCATAAAGATAAATCCAGGGGACTGGTAAAAAACAATTGGGAGGGCAAACAAACAAAGTTTTCAAGAGCATTGAAAACAATTATACCTCATAATGTCTATTCTGGCTACGTCTTTATAATCTTAAAACTTACACTTAAGTAGACTTATGTCACAACAATCTTAAAACTTATGTTTTATCAAGACTTATTCAATACAATCTTAAAACCTATGCCAAATCAGGTTATTATCATATCAATGAAATAATCTGAGGTTTTGGGAAATAGAATTCCAACTGCCATTAGTTTTCTTACATTGATTAATGTTGGACAGTATTACAATACCGGTAGTAAAAGATATTATATAGCACAACCAAACGTCCATTGTTTTAGAGTTTTTATCTATCAGTAGTGATTCAAACTCTAACAATCAGAAGAATCATACCTCTTTCATCTCTACTAATATAGGAAACTATGTTGGAGTCATATTTCTCTAAACCTCAGAATATAACTGGCATAACACTCATAAAATCCCTTCATGTTATGCTCTAAACAGCAAAGAACATGGCAGCCTAGAAGTTATCACATATCTGACTAATGCCATATCAATCCTGCATCCAGTTTCACAAAATGTCTTAAGTGTAATTTATGTCGTAAATAATGATGTCACAATGTGTTTTACGTTGAAGTTTCAGACTTACGATCAATCTTGAACTTAAGATTTTTTTGTAAAAACCATTGCTAAATGGTTCATTCAACAAGGTCAACAGAACTATCCTTAAAATTATGATTACTGAGGCTAGAGCACTTTTTATACTTAGCAATATCCCTCTTGGAGGGACTGACAATTGGACATACATGCATTTCCAAATATCAATCTTCAAAAAGTTCAGTTACAAATTAATACCTTGTTTTTTTTTTACATAAAATGGCAATACAAGAATAATTGTACCTGCTAAGTTTAGTCGACTATTAGTCCACTATGTGTGTTAAATAGAGTACTTGTAACTTCTTACTTGTCATGCTTGTTTTAAAAATGCATACTTAACGTGACTTAATTGGCCCTATTGTTATATGGTCACCACCTTTTATTTTTCGGATCTTTTACAACTTGCCTTACAGAGTGGATCTGTGTCTATTGATAAAGGCCATCAGGAACATGTAGTTATTTGTAATTTATATATTTTGGATGGCTGTCTCATGACAATAATATCACATCTACCATCAATACTGATGTTAGTTGTACATGTTTTGATCAACATACAAGTATCTTACTTGGCATTCTTTTCAGTAATATTGATAGCATGTCTTTATGAGATTTGGACAGATTAGGAAGTGGAATAAGATCAGGCAACTTTTCCTCAGGACAGGAATTTTTCAAATGTCCCTCCTTTTCACACAAACTGCAATACACAGCTGGTCCCTGTAAAATATTAGGATTTTAAATAAATACTCAAACATATTCACACTCTGCTGTGCTACCGTAAATTCAGCAATTTATTTGATGTTTTTAAACATCCCACCCAAACAAATGATTCCCCTTTTGCTTGGGTTTTACCTACAGCAGAGTAACAAAACAGACTATTTCTATACCCCAGCAGCACTCAGGACAGTATGGGACCCCCAGCAAAAGTTGCATATTAAACATTAAGTAGCTGTGATCAGTAGTTCCTGAGAAATATGTTACAAAAATATTTGTTTCTGACAGACAGACTGACAGAAATAGCTAAAACAATATACTGTATACCTCTTGAGATTTAATGAGATTTAATTTACTAACGGGCATTATTTCAGTACACTAACTACAGTCAAACCTGCATTTAAAGGTCAGCAAAGGGAAGATGCAAAATTGGCTGCTAAAGACAGGTGGCTGTTTATTCAAGGTTCTATTTGACTGAAATCTTCAGCCAAGGGAAATTGAAATGTGGCTCTTAAAACCAGGTTATTGCTTAATCAAGGTGACCACATAAGCAGGTTTGACTGTACAGAAAAATACAATATATATTCAAAATATCAAATATACTTGTACCTTTCCATCTGTCAAAACAGTATACTGAAACATATAGTTGTATTGTGCAGTATTTTCTTCTTCTTTTTCTTCCACTTTGACTTTCACTTCTTCATTACTAGAATCTGGAATATCACTTTGTTCTTCACCTGCTAATGTAGCACAAGGTGCCAAAGTATCTATAGTATGGCTATTTTCAATAGAATTTTCCACAGGTTTTTCAAGTGATGTTAAATCAATAATTTCCTTAGAATTTTCTTTTGTATCACTTTCTGACAAAGACCTTTGCCTCTGACCTTCTGAAACCTGAATGTCATCAACGGGAATCTTCTTTACTCCAATGTCATCTGATATTGAGTTAGAACGTTTCCCTTGTGGTCTTGAAAAACTTATAGATGGTGACATAATAGAATCTCCTCTCACATATGCAACACACATCCACGGCTGCAATTGTTTATCGTCATATTCTGCAACTAAAATATCACTTTTTGACAGGTTTGTCCCATCACTTTCATCAGTTTTCAACTGTTCAGAAGTCAATTTAGATATGGCACCTTCAATAGCACTTTCAACTATATACCTGGCGAAAAAATTCAATGTTTGTGAACTTTTTGTTGCCTCAATCACATCCTGTTTTTGATTTGTATCCAAATCATTTTTTTTATCAGTATCCCCAATATTAGGACAATCACTATCGTGTTTGAGATCAGATGTTTTAGCTGCCAATCGACAACAATCTGACACTGCAGTCTTATAGGAGTTACTGGTTGTTGTGTCAAATTTTTTCTCCTGACGAGACCATCGTTCTTCTGTATTGGTTGTACTGGTAAGTGAAGATGCGGTGGCAATGACATAGTTAATCAGAGATGATACTATTTTTGAAGCTTCTTTCACAATCTGGAAATCAGTCTGACTTGTATTTTCTGAATCACAAATATTTGACTTGTCATGTGCCTCTAAATTCTCACTTGGTTTCTGATCAATTAGAGAGGCATCCTCCCCTTTCACTTTTTCACTTTTTTCTACAGACTTTGCAGCTGGATATTTCATTGAATTTTCTAGTAAGTCTGCACTTTCATCTTTGCAGGAGGTCAATTCCTGACTTTCACCTATATTTGTGTCTGCTGCTACTTTTTCTGAACATTCTAAATTGCCAACATTTTTGACTGGTGTGTTAGTTACATTCAAGAACTGATTACTTGGACTGTGGTGTGGGGAATGCTTCTTCTTCCTTTTATGTTTTATTTCCTTAACATTTGTTGGCTGTCCGAAGTAGCGATAAGCCTTTCGGACACAGTCCCATATGTATTCAAATAGTTCAAAACCAGCAACACTTTTAGTTACATTTCTTTTCAATGCAAAAGGGTCTGAAAGGAAACAAAAATATAAAATTTTTGCTTATTTTCTAGCAGTAAATATTTTGTGCATATTCAAGACAACCATATTTAATGAGTGATGATGAATGACCCCTGCTTTGTACCAGACATTTTGCCATCCACTGTTGGACATTTTAGTACATCATCATCAACCCTTTATTGTTGCATATATATCCTCAAACTATGGATTTTTATGGTTTTAAGCACCAATTTGTATGTAATAAATATCTTTGATTTAGCACTAGTACAACAAATTCATATGTCATACGAATACATGATCTGACGATACAATATTTTACAAACTTTTTCACATGTGTCTGTACTGTTTAAACACATCTTTACACCTTTCAAATGAATGAACATGTCTCTAAACAAACAATTTGTCTGTGAATAAGGCAATTTCTTGTCTTACCTTCTATTGCCAGCTTTTTACTATTCCACTTTTTCTGGGCTCTGGTACAAATACCTAATTGTCGTATGCAGACTACATGGGAGTTCATCTCAAAGCTGAGAACATAATATTTAAACATCTCTAACCACAAACTGCCAATTGATTCTGTATTTTCAGATTTCCATTCTCTTGCCTACAAGACAAATAAATTATTGTGTAATAGTTCGTCTAAGAGAGTCTAATGACAAATTGCCACTCAAACCAAGATTCAAATATAATTTCATCAGATTATTACTTTCAAGACTTTTCATTTGCATCATATTTTGAGCATTTTCTTCCTTCTGCTTCAAGGAACAAAAATTGGAATGGAGGTGGATTTATTTCATATCTTTGTAATATTTGGAAAGAAAATGACACAACTTTATTTCAATTGAAGACATGCCAAAGAGGGAATCTTTACTTTCTTCTTTTCCCCTGTTCTAAAAAAGCTGCGGGTATTTTCAAATATATGGTAGTTAGTGAACATTTTTTCAAAATACTTAATTTACTGATTAAAATGCATAACCTTACAGCTTTAATAAATAAATTTCTTTGAACTTCTAGATAACAAGTGGTTCATATTTCATTTAATTTTTTTAGATATAAGGAGATAAAAAAAAAACAAAAAAACTCACTAATTCTGAGATTTCATCAAAGTCCACCTCAGCTTTGACGACAGGTTTCATTTTGGTTGGAGATGTGCTTCCCAGATCATCTGAACCCTTCAATGAAAATATCATGTTTTTATTCTGCAAAACCAAAATTTTACTATTTTTATACTTCAAACAAAATTATATGTCTGGTTTTTGGACAATGCTGCCCTGCTACATTCTGCTCAATGGAAGTTTACACTTGGTTTTAGACCAGTTAAGACATACACCTGGCAAAGCAGATGTACAACAGGTGATTTAGACACGGTTTTGAGAGGTTTACATATACACCTGGTAAAGCACATGTAACAAAGGTGATTTTACACCTGGTTATGGTAGGTTTTACATATATACCTGGCAAAGATGGTCTATACCTGGTTAAGGCAGATTTTTCATATATACCTGATAAAGCAAATGTAAGACAGGTGGTTTACACCTGGTTTAAACAGATTTACATATAAACCTGGAAAAGCAGTTGAGACAGGCTTTACATACATATGTGGCAAAGTACAGGTAAGACAGGTGATTTACACCTGGTTTAGGCAGGTTTTACATATATACCTGATAAAGCAAAGGTAAGACAGGTGGTTTACACCTTTGTAAGTAGAACACCAACAACAGGTAAAAGCTGTAGGCAGGTAAAGTTCCTTCATCTTGTCTGTCAATCTTGCATATCTGTTCAAATATTCATAAAAATGCAAGTTATATAAATTTATTGCTCAATTAAATCTTAAGTCTTCACGAAAACTGGATAAATTTGAATAATTTTACTGGTGCATCTGTTCATTAGCAAAAATAAAACCAGAGGCTCCATGGAGCCTGTAATCACTCACCTGGCAAACTTGTAATTTTTTTGTAACACTGTCTGCATGTTTGCAATTCATATGATTGCAAAGAACTGATTAACATGAACCAACCAGCACACATTGTGAGAAATATATAGGGATCATTCATGACATGTTAAATTTCATGTGTTGTTTTCTAAGGAACTATGTATGCACCCTAATATGATGGCACGAAAAACACAAATTTGGTAATGGAGCATCTGCTTGACATTCCTACTTACTCTGGTTAAAATTTGTTTAATAGTTTCAGAGAAGAAGATGTAAATGTGAAATTCCCATTGGGTTCAATGTTAACCCAAGTTTTGTCATGCCAGCCATTTTGAATTTCCGATCAGCACAAAAAACACAAATCTGGTAAGGGATCAACTTACTGATTTACAATTCTGCAAAGTTTGGTTAAAATCACTTCAGTTGTTTCATAGGAGAATATTTTTTAAATTCATCCCTTTTTTTCTATTTTTGACCTGGCTGCCATTTTGTTTGGAGGTCAGGGGCAATTGACATAATTTTACTAAAGGACCACCCAAGGACCATTTCAGCCAAGTTTGGCTACGATTGGCTCAATACTTTCAGAGGAGAAATTTTTCAAATTTCATCCCCCTTTTTTCTATTTTTAGCCTGGCAGCCATTTTGTATTAAGGTAGGGGTCATCGGACACAATTTTGAAAGTGGACCACCCAAAGACCATCCTTTCTAAATTTGGTCAAAATTGGCTGAGTGATTTCAGAGGAGAAGATTTTTAAAATTCATCCCCCCTTTTTTCTATTTTTAGCCTGGCAGCCATCTTGTTCAGTGGTTGGAGTCATCGGACAAAATTTTGAAAAAGGACCACCTAAGGTTCATTACAGGCTTTACAGCAAAGTTTGGTTGAAATTGGGTCAGTAGTTTCAGAGAAGAAGATTTTAAAAATTTCATCCCCCCTTTTTTCTTATCTTAGCCTGGCAGCCATCTTGCTCGGAAGTCTGGGTCATCGGATACAATTTTGGAAGAGGACCACCTAAGGTCCATTCCACCAAAGTTTGGTCAAATTTGACCCAGTGGTTTCAGAGGAGAAGATTAAAATATGATATGTTGATGGACGATGGACGGACAACAGACGGACGGACGACGGACGCCAAGTGATGGCAAAAGCTCACATGGCCTTTCAGGCCAGGTGAGCTAAAAACTGTGAGCAAAACTCAAAAGATGTTGCCACTACACCATGGATTGTCTGCCCTTAGAATGAGCAGAATATTTGTTCCTGATTAAAGATTTCAATGTGCTGAATTGTTCCTGATTAAAGGTCTCTCTGTCCTGATTTTTTTCTAAATAAAAGTTTCTCTATGCTGAATTGTTTCTGAAACATGTTTCAGAGTGCTGAATTGTTATGAATAAAGGTTTTCATGTGCTGATTTCTTCCTGAGTTAAGATTTACTCTGCTGAAATGTTCCTGAGAAAATGGTTTTTCCCAAATAAAGGTTCCACTGTGCTTTATTGTTCCTGAATAAACGTTCAGAGTGCTGAATATTTCCAGAATAAATATAAAAATAGGAGACACAGCCATCTATTCAAATTACAGTCGTATTTATATTTCTACAGGTCCCATTAAAGATTTATCTGTGCTGAATTGTTCATTAGTAAAGGTTTCCTAGTGCTTACTTGTTCCTGAATAAAGGTTTTATTGTGGTGATTGTTCCTGAATAAAGGTTGTCTGTGCTAAATTGTTCCTGAATAAGGCTACTCTGTGCTGGCTTGTACCTGAATAAAAGTTTCACTGTGCTGAATTTTTCCTGAATAAAGGTTTGTCTGAGCTAAATTGTTCCTGAATAAGACTTCTCTGTGCTTGCTTGTACCTAAACAAAGGTTTCACTGTGCTGAATTGTTTCTGACTGATGGAGTACATGATGGTCAGAGTTTGCTGTAGGCCAAGTCATCTGGGAATTATAAGGTAGCAATGCTTCCAATAATTGAAGAGAGTGTCCAACTAATCAACCAAGAAATACATGTACTATTAGTTTAGATTTTTTTTACCAAAAAGTCTGTAACCATAACCTGACACAATTCGTTACGAATAATGGTATTTTCAGATTATGTCATATGATTAGACTATAAATTCATGTGCCTGGTTCCATATGGTTTCGCCATGTTCCCGCTTTGCACCTGATTGGTTATCACCATAATACCCATTTGCTCCAGGTGGTTTTGTCCTTACTCTTATATGCTAGCTTTGCTGACAAAATATGATAGAGGCATCAACATAGAAAGTGTACAATGCTCCTTACTCTTATATGCTAGCTTTGCTGACAAAATATGATAGAGGCATCAACATGGAAAGTGTACAATGCTCACACTGATGCTGATGAAAAAAACTTGGGTCATCTCGCAGAATCTTTTGAGTCAGAAGTTGCTGACAAGAATAAATAAATGTCTCTTATCTCGTGAATGTTGAACAAAACCTTGTTGGCAAATCAGATTGCACCTGCAGTCTCATATTAGTTGATAATAATTAATTTGTATATAGAATAAACATTTAAATAATACCAGAGACATAAAATACATTGTACATGTACAGGTATTGTATTTCTTTGTTAATACAAATTGTTGACTACTATTAAACCATGTTTCTTTAACAATACCCATGTCAGATAGAACAATACTAATTAGCAGAATTGAATTCCTTAATGGTAACCTTTGATCTTATGACAAGAGCCATCAAATTCAATTATGTCAGGTGACACCACCCGATTATTTGTGCCTTAGAACAGTGTTGTTAGACCAAATGGTCAACAAATTTGCTACAATGTGCTAGTTTACTTACAGTCTCTTAATTTTTATGGGCAACCAATGTGCTTTAACAATAAGCTGTGCAACATCATGAACAGTTGAAGTACTCGAATCCGGGTGCGTTAGCCCTAATTGACATTCGCAATGGGTCTGTTCGCTCTAATTCTCGTTCGCCCTAGGTTTGTTTGCTCATGATGTACGTTGTATATATTATACTTTAATCTCATTCACGTTAATATTGATGAAAAACAGTTTTTGGTCATTTAATTGTGTTTTGTTTATTTGATAATCTTACTTTAGTGGCCCACTTAAGAACAGATTACTTATTAATGTTGACATTGCTTTATCATGTGATTGTGTTGACATAAAATTGTGACTAAAATAATATTTAGTTTATTGGAATTATTTTTTTATATGAATTACGTCATCAGGAAGGTCTGGTTCTGCATTAAGGGATAAGAAAAATAAAAATATACATTTTATCAACATTATTAATATATTATTTTTAAAACTTTTTTCACCTTGAAACATATTAATAGGTGTGAATTTTGGAGATGGTGCCATGATTGTTTAATTACCAACACCAACAGGCGTGAATTTCGGTGACAAGCCTTTTAAAAAGGTGTCAAGAGTCATGAGAGTTGTTTAATCCCAATCAATCTGAAATGCATGTCGTATATTCATATTTATACAATTAATAATACATACATTTTTTCTTTCAATATTTATTACTCTTTAAACAGATATATAAAATGAAATCAAAATAAATTTAAAAATAAATTGTAATCTGAATATAATTTAATTCGTAATTGCTGCAATGAATATGAAATAATCAGATCCAAATTTATTGTTTCCTTGGAAATTTTGAATTATTAAAGCCAAACCCTGTAATTAAGCAAACTGTGATGGCTTCCTTGGCTTCATTTTTACTCTCAAAATATTCAAAGGTTGCCGTCTTTCCTTATGACCCAAGCTATCTACATTGTTATTTAATCAATATTTGTTTAGACTAATCATGATTCTTTAAAAAAGTAAATTCTAAGTCAATCAAAAGAAAAATATCAAAAATTTACAATTATTTATTCATCATCAAAATCTATCAATAAATTGATAATATCCTTCTTATATGTGCTTATTACAACTTAAATATAGAAGGGCGAACGGACTCAGGCAAACGAACCCAGGGCGAACATGTTATCAGGGCAAACAAACCCAATACCTAAGTACTCTAGACCTTTTCTGTCTTCTGTTGAAGAGGCAAATGTGTTCCCACTGATTTATGATCTCCCCTGTGGCATGCATTTCTGTAGTCATTTAAACTTTCAAAGCTGTTTGTTCACATAAATAAAAAATTTTATGAACAAATGGTAAAAGGTTTTGCTTCCCTATACCAGTAGGTTTAACCTTCATGTACAAATGTACACCATATTACAAATAATGAAATTCAATCTAGAAAACTTGTCATTAACATGAAAAGATACCTGAAATAATTTGATTAGACATGCTGAGTTCTTTTTAGATCCTTGTCGATTGGAAAGAGCTGAAGCAGTAGCGTCTGCTGATGTTTCTGAAGATTTTCTGTGACTGTTTCTATGTCCGTGACCATTATGACCATGTGTAAATTGGTTTCCCATTTTAACACACAAAAATTCTGTGTGTATCAACAAAAAATATAAACCAACATAGTGTTAAATACAAAATATCGCCCATTCAATCTTGACGGTGTAAAATTTCACTTCATGCTGATTAGATCTGAATTCCTAAATCACCAAGTAGACATAGAAGGCAAACTCAAAACAAACTTGAATGAACCGAAAGCGGAAGTGAATAACACAACCTTCCCACAATTCTCTCTCCGAACCTATTTATGATATTTATGCGCCTGAAATATTTTCATTTTGCAAACTTTTGGCCTATTTATATTCCTTTATGTTGAAAAAAAAAAGATTTACCTTAAAACATGTTTGAAAGTGCAAATAGTTTATCAAAATATGTCGCTATCATTTCCATGATGACCTACTTTCTGCGTAACTAGTTCACATTTTTGTGAATCGGTCGAACGAAGGATTAGGAATGCCATCTTTGTTAAGTTGGTTAATAATTCAGGCCAATATCCCTAATTAAATCCCGTTTAATATCATGTCACGATGCGAAATTTCAACCCGAATAATCCCGGCAACATGTGCCTGGAGTTTACTTCTCGGAGCCACTGGAGTATTCTTTGCTTTCGTGTAAGTAAAAAGACCCCCCCCCCTTTTAATGTTACTGGTGTTTCAGGTTCACGGGTGTTTTATATAAAAAAATCGTGCATGTACACGTCTGTTGTGCTTCATGTTTTGTCAATGAAAGTTTGAAGAACTGCAGAGAGGTTCAATGTATTGTTTTGGATTTGTTCAGTGCTGGTTCACAGGTGCTTGAATACTTCCCCCCCCCCTTTTTCTCAGTTTTGTCAAAGATGAGGTTTGGCCTCTTTATTTCCTTCTTGTTTGTGTATGAACCTCCTGTTTCAGAGCACCACAATAAAGATGTGAAGGAGGATGATTTAGCAGTCTGTATTAATTCGTACAGATTAATGTGAGCATTTTCCCTCTCCAGTTCCCCAAGCCTGACTGTGACAGGACTTGACCAGAAAAACCGCCCAAAAATGATAGTGCAGTTATTAAATACTACAACCCACACACTCATCTTATTCATGCATTCACAAGATAAAAAGTGATAAACATATATTCATGTACATACAAACGTTTGATTCAAGACCACTTTAAGCAGTATTTCAGCTATATTGTGGCTGCAAGGTCCACATACAGAAAAATTCCAGGTGTATATTGTGGATGCAAGGTCCATATTCAGCTATATTTTGATACTCATAGCAATAAAATTATCAAACTGGATTAGGTCACCCCAGTAAACACACATTATCAAGGCAAAAAATGGGAAACTGATTTGGACAATCAAAAAATCCAACTGATACCACTGAATGCCCAGTTGTTTTGAAGTTGGAGGAAAGTGAAAAATCCCACAATGAAGGGATCTTGGGGGGAAAAAGCCACCAGTCCATTAGGGGAACAACCAAAATCCTTAGACATCAAAATGATAGGTCTGAAAGCTTCCAAAATGGCGGGGTCTAATGAACCCAAATGCCTAAGTACTCTAGACTCTAGAGGATGTCTCAAGCAAACATGAAAAGTTTTTGCAGTAGCGTTTGCCAAAAATAAAGCCAAAATCAAAGAAATAATGGCAAAAAGATGTATCAAGAACATCAAGTAAACAAATGACAGTTTAGAAGATGTTGAAAGATTCTCTCAGCTGAAACCCAACACAGACTGCCCTCATTGATATTTTTGCTTGTGTTTACTGTATACGTTTTATATGTGGTCATGCATGTAAATTTTTTTTTCAGATGTCCATACTTGTTGGAAGCAATATCAATAGGGATTCCCATTTACCAAGGAATATTAACTATCTTTGTGATTGCCAACTTTGGCCTTGCCACATTCATGGACCCAGGGATCTATCCTAAAGGTAATGTCAGCTGTTTTTTATTTTTTAGTTTTAAGTTTTAGGGGTACATTGCATATAGATATGACCCTGTCTGTTTGTCAATATACATCGTAAGTGCACCTCCTCCTCAACCATTCAATGGATTTCTATGAAACTTTACATGAACATATTAAGAAACAATGTGTAGATAAGCATTTAGGAAGGAAATTCATCTTAGTTCATTCCAAGGGCAGGCTTACTATGGTACAGTGGGGGTTTCACATGTCATGATTATGTGAAGGTGTGAAATTTAACTAGGTATCAGAATGATGATATTACACCAACTTAAAATAAATGACAAACAGAATTATATACACATTTTAAGTGGACAGCCTGATTTTAATGATTTGCTATTGGCACAAAATATGGAGGCATACTGAATCATATCAACTGGTCTCTTGGGTGTTCAAATGACTGACGTTTTTTTCCTTCTTATGACAGACATAAACTGTAAGTTTTGGACTTGTTGTAGTGTACATGAATTTGTAATGATCCAGTAATAGAAAATCTTGACAAACTCATCATGGTATATTAAAAAACTGAACATAAATAATTACCTCATTATTTTTCAGCCCATGAAGACGAAGTAAAGGATGAAGATTTTCGCGCGCCACTATACAAGAATGTAGAAATAAAGGGTATTACAGTGAGAATGAAATGGTGTACAACATGTCAGTTTTATAGACCACCAAGGTGCTCCCATTGTAGTGTCTGCAATAAATGTATTGAAGTAAGTCTTATTCCATGTGTTGTTGTAAACCAGAAGTATAAATTACTTAAAAGACAGTTTCTTTATAAGAGTACCCAAAACCATCACAAAAATAAATTCCAATTATTTAATTTACTTTTTATTTTGTGTAGATATTTACTTTGTCAATAAAAAAAACATGAATTTCAACTTCACATTTCACTGGAATAAATTCAATAAACATATGGAAATTGTTACATGATTTAAACATCAAGATGATTTTTACAGGGTTATTTCCCTTAGGTGTTGGGTACTTCCTTAACAGGCTGCTCTGGAATTTTTCCTCATCAGTTGTATTTAGATACTCTCAAATATTATTGCTGTTGGATAACTGTGTATTCACAGATAAACCTCATTGAATTAATTTTTATTGAGGTATACAGTTATTAACACTATACACTTGTTAAGCCAATATATACACGACATGTAAAAGACATTGTATTCATAGTGAAAACAAAAACATAATGCCCAACGTTTATATTTGGTGCCTTTAACAGCTTGCTGTAGGATGTGTGAACCCCTTAGCGCAAACTATAGATGTTTGTAATTAACACATTTTTAATGGCTGTCTCATAGTCAATCATACCCCATCTCCTTTAACTATAGGACTCAATTTTAATTTATGTACAGTTCATAAAGATTATTGAGCAGTAATTCTATGATTGTACAGATTAACACGAAAACTTTTTTATAAACAGATCAAACTGTCATCTGCTAAATAACTTGATCATAATTATCATGTTATAATATAAAAATAGGCCACCCACCAAGTTAAAGTGGAACTTAAACTTCTGCAAGGGCTGTTATGAAAATAAAAAGATATGGGTATGGTCTTTAATAATGTACCAGAGTCTATAACTGAAGCTGTTGGAGGCCACTATAATACAAAATGTGAAACTATTCATAAAACATAAAAATTGACGTAATCCATTGAAAAATGGTGAACAAATACATTAAATTACTATTTTAACAACATTTACAACAATTATCCAATCAGTGACCTTCTCATTCACAGATATGGTTAGAAATATTTTCTCAAACTAGTACAGAAATGGGAAAATTACAAAAGATAATTGATAAATTATAAAATTAAACACATTAACATATAAATGCAGTAATTAACTTTTCAATATTTGTAATAATGTTTTTTTTTCTCTTTTTCAGACTTTTGATCATCATTGTCCCTGGGTGAATAACTGTATAGGGAAAAGAAATTATAGATATTTCTTTCTATTCCTTATATCATTGTTCATACATATGTTAAGCATTTTTGCATTTTCATTATTATATGTGCTCAAAAACAAAGACAATATAAGTGAGAAAGGAAATATTGTATCGTATCCTTTAGGATTATTCAACCAGAGATTTTTGGACTCAGTAGTAGGTTGATTTTATTTACTTGTTATACACTTGCATTGTACATGTACAGATTTTATAACTTTTGAGTTCCCACTAAGATTTGTACATGTACCCTAAAACAGGTGCACTTTCATATGTTATACACTTACATTGTACCTGTACAGATTTTATAACTTTTGAGTTGCCACTAAGATTTGTACATGTACCCTAAAACAGGTGCACTTTTATAGGAACGATGAGGTTAATCAGTAACCTACACAAAATTAATTACTGTGGCTTCTCAAAACTAATTGTGATGATATAGCAGAAATGTTTTTGTAAATGGCATTAAGTCTTTATCTCTCAAAGTATGAGTACAATTAATTAATGCAGAAAGGCAGTTTATAAAAATAATAAGATATGGGTAAATGTCAGAGAGACAGCACTCAAACCATGAGAAAAACAGAGGAAATTTACAAATCTACATGTCTCCACAAGACCTTCAACAAGGGTGGAATACCACTTCTTGTGAAAAGAAGTGGTATCCATCAAATTAAAAATTGTGTATGCGTTAAAAAACAGCTCTTACCCGAATATTATCTAATATGTACATTTAACAAAACATTAAACACAAAGACAATCCTATGACCAAAATTCCTTGCCTTGTGACTGGTACAAAATACATGTGGTAGGGTTTAACTTTTTTGGTGGTTACCCACCACCAATGAAAGTCAAAGGAAAAAATTTCAGAAAACAAAAGCAGTAACAGATGAACTATAAATATCAGGACAAAAAGTAACCCAATCTGACTAGAGAGTACCTTATTCTTTATATTTGTTGTCTAATTTTAGCTTTGCAAACCGATATATTTTTATCCAAGATTATTGACATCAAAGCAAATTTTTGATAGAAAATAAATATAAAAGCTATTTTATACAAAGCCATTCTTGTTTTACTTTTGTATGTCTTAAACAGAATTTTTATTATTAGTAATGTACATAATGATGTTCTTCCTTAACTAAGATAACAGCATTGTAGTTATGATAATTATTGGTCTACTTATATTTCCTGTTGGAGGACTTATGGGATTTCATATGGTCTTAGTATCTAGGGGCAGAACAACTAACGAACAGGTAATTAATGAAATGAGATGATGTAAACATTGGTACGGAAAACAACAAGCAAACAGTTAGATCTGTGTGTCAGTGCTGAATTAGTACATGTAGCATTTCTACAACAGGATTTATTAAGCACTTAAAGCACTTTCATGAAACATTTATAAAAACCGTTGTTCTGAAAAGTTCTTGTTGGACTACAGGGTTGTTATTATCAGGAAAAATATCTATGGTCAAAAGCATTTAAAATATTTACTGTATAGATATCAGTAACACAATGTTGTCCTTAATGTAGAAGGAGATGTGGTATCATTGTCTATGAGACAGCCTTTTTAGATTTATAAATTATGAACATTTACATGATTCCCTTAGGTCTTCAATAATGTACAAATATTTTCTCCATAAGACCAGCTGTATAAGGTAGTGGTGTTCTGATGATCGATTATAATCGAAAATCGGTTGGTCATCCCGATGGCGATAATCGATTGTGAAAGGTCATAATCGATCATCGGAAAATTTTTCCCGCTCTTTTCCGTATTTGGTCAAATTTCCGCTCCTGATCCGTATCAGAGATAAGTTTCATTTAAAAAACAAAAATGGACGCCAACAATAACCAGTTGAAGGGGGACCGTGAAATATTTGCCTATCCAGGTGTGAAGGCACGGTCTTCAGTTTGGAAAACATTTGTGTTTTTTTTTTAAAAAAGATGGTCAACCAACCAAAGAATAACCGATTATGTAATCGATCATCGATGGGTTACAGTCAACCAAAAGTAACCGATGATCGGTTACAAAATTTTTCGGATTGAACAACACTAGTATAAGGTCCCAATAATAAAATGTGATGATATTTAAATGTAACGACAATTGGCCAAATAAGTATACAATGTAAAACAACAACAACATTAACTGGATTACAGGTTCCTTGCTTGGAACAGTTGCCAAAAGTATGTGACAGTGTTAAACATGTTTGTGAGCATTTGACCCTTTCTATAACCTTAATAGGGGAGTAACAAAACAACATAAAATAAACCTTAAAACCAACCACATCAGATTAACTTTTGAAGTGAATACATAATACACGGACAATTACAATAATTGTAAACTTGAATGTATATTTCTTATAAGTTTAATAAATGCCTCAGTGGTATGAAAATGCCAGAGCTAATGCACTTCAACCATGAGAAACACTCTTAAACATGTATTGGTAAATGTAACCGTGGTCGAGTGCACCAAAGACTTGTTTAACAAAATTTAAACACTGATTTTTCAGGTGACAGGTAAATTTAGAGGAGGTCACAATCCATTTACCCGTGGATGTTCACAAAATTGTAGATACACACTGTGCGGACCAAATTGGCCAAAGTGAGTATATAACCAATTTTAAAAAATATGGAAAATGACAAATAAAAGGGAAAGAAAGGGTTCAGAAATCAATTATAAATAGCAAATGACAATTGATAAAAAGTTGTTACTATGTATTTGCAAAGACTTACAGCAAGGCATGTCAATCAAGATATAAGGACAACAAGTGAGGTCATAGAAAAACTTTTCACACCGTCATTTGTTGTGAAAAACTGGTATCAATATTATCATCTGTGGAAGGAATTCATATTAGTTTTTTACTTGTTCCCTGATCCCTTAAATAATTATTTTCTTTGTTGTGATATTGTCGTGTTACATGTAAAATGAATTTATTAATAAAATTGATTCAGATTATTTGTTAATATCATACGAATTCCATACTCATTTCAGATTGGTATCATATGTGCCTAAAACAAGAACAATTCATAAAGTAACATATATAGCTGCTGGTAAAGATGATGTGAAATTTCACCCTGATAATAGTTCTAATGGAATTAAACGTAACTCTGCTGTTACCAGAAACGTAAGTCTAAATATAGATGTTGTCATTGCTTCACAGTTGTTAATGTTGTCACTAATTATCCACACTTTTGACATTCATCAACAAAGAATGGTGTTTTTGTTACATATTCCTTAGTAACAAAAAATAGTCAAATGCAAAAAAAGTGTGATTCTTTTGATCTCCAAAAATGTCAATTTTAAACCTTTTGTGCATAGTTTTGAAATTTGACATATAAAAAAATGAAATACATTTACATTCGAAAGTAGGCCAACTATTTAATTTTACACGTGCCATTTAACAAAAATTTAGCATTCCTGAAAATTTAACTACATTTTATTTTTGGCCTGATTTCTATTAGGCAAGTATCTCTTAAAGGAGATAGCTCTACAGTTTTATGTGATTATTTTGAAATAGTTTTATTTCCTTGTTTATAAAAACATTAGAAATAAGATAACTTAATGGGTCCCCTTATTGGCCCAAAAAAATAGCTAAATTTTACTAAAACTTAAAATAATAATTCCTACAATTTCTCTAGCAAAGAATTACGCTCAAACTTGTGCTTGGGGCCGTCTTGAACTTACTGTGAGGTGCGAGTTTTTACTGTGTTGAAGGCCTCATTGTGACACTGAGATGCAAAAGAGCAATCAAAGCACTGTTCCTTTGCTTCAAATTTACTTATATATATAAGATTTTTGTGTCACCAATATTTAAACCATATCCCCCATTTTCTATCTTAGTGCCCTTCTGCTTTTTGTATTTTTTGCCACTTTATTTATTGTATGTTTTAAAGAATTCTAATGCTTAAATTTCAATTCTTATTTTAAATTTTAAATTCTTGTAAACAAAAAAACTAAAACTAATTCAAAATTATCAGGTAAATCTGTAGATATTCAAGGTATTTACCTAAAACAAACAAAATGAAGATGACTTTCAAGTCAGTAGAGATTTGAATTTGAAAATTGAAAAGTTGACGTACTTAAAGCATCTGAGTGTATTTGTATAAAATGGTTAGAATAGAGAATATAGTTAGAGAACCAAGACATGGTGAATCTTGGAATTTTCTAAACATAAACAAAACACCAGTCATTAGTACTGATTGCAACCATTTCTTTGCACTCACCATTTTCAAAATGAGAAAATGGACTTAAAAAACTAAGAATTTATTGTATTTATGTTAAGAAATACAATGAAAATGTAAGATTTGGTTTTGGATCAGTACATTATTTTACTTTACATTTTTGCATCATTTGCTTGGTATAAATCTGTAATTTTATAAATGTATTCACTGCATTGTTGTTAGGCAAAAAATATGTTGTGTTTCCAGTTACTTGAACAGTTTTTAGAAAAAATGAAAATAATCTGAACCCTAAAATATAATATCCTATATTTTCAATAGAGAACACATTTTGATCTATTGGTGGTTATAAATTTTAACAGGGGTAATTTCTAATTATAAAACAGTGCATGGAACCATTGTGAGAGCTTGAATTGGTAAGAGTGAAAACATGTTGCAAATGATTAGAAATTAAATTCATAGGTGATAGGTTAATACAACAGTATAAGGTTGAAGTTGAGAAAACTATTTTTCAGATACATATATAACAGTGCCTTGCTTAGTGAATTGGGGGACATAATTGGGGGAAATTTTTGTAAGAGGTTATTAAATATACATGTAAAGTCTGTAATTGAAATTGGTGACAATTTTCTGAACATAGAAGGTTAACACTTTTTTTTACATTAAAAATAAAAAGCATTATTTGCCAGTCTACATCAGATTCATGCAAAAAGTGATTTATATGTATAAAAAAACCTACAAATAATTAAATTTGGTATTTTTAATGATTCTACAGTATAAAAACACATTAAATTTAAAGACTTAAACAAAGACTCATTTTTAATCCATACTTAAGCAGTAATTGGAAACACAACTTTCTATTTTTAGCGTAAGATATTTTAAGCACCATTTCAAAGCCTGATATAATTAATTGATCACAAGGTTTAGTTCTATCGTTGGAATTGTTTCTTAATTATGAAATGTACATTGTAATTATTTAGCTTTCTCTATTATCAAAGATTCTCCAGGGTAGCTGTGTTTGAAGTTGTGGCCTATTATGATGTTCAAAGGGACCTTTTTCTCAAAGATTACATATGTATGTGCCCAGAGAATGTTTGATGATAAATGTTGTACTTTAATTAATCTGTTTACTTTTATTTTTAGAAGCTGGAATTCTCTTGCTGGACATGAACTTTTGTGCATGTCAGATGTTGTCCTGTCTCCCCTATCATCACTAAATGGAACATTCCACTAACTCATCCACCCCTTAATCAATGCCATTTCAATATAGTATGTTTCAACCAGTTTTGTAAAGATTATGAAAATTATTAGGTTAAATGAAAATGAGTTCTGTTCTACTTAACAAATACCAGATGGTATTATTATTTATATGCAATTTAAAGGATAAATGGACATCAAGATTTTCAATTAATGGCTCCTGATCTTCCTTAAAAAAAGATTTTGGAATATCCGTTAAATAGCACATCAAAATTTTATTGACTTTGAAATGATTTTGATGAAAATTATATGCAGATTGTTGTAAAAGTGTAGATTATAAATTTTGGTTCTAGCTGGTTGACACATACTTTTACTAAATACCTTATTAGAGCAAGTTTTATAACAACATTTACGCTAGATTTTTTCCACAGAGGACAAGGTGCAATAACATGAATTAGGGTCGTTATTTTGCTTAAAAATAAAATGTTAGGCAAGCAGTCTGACAATTTTTAAATTTATTCTTTAATGCTTGTGCATGCCTTAACTGATTTTTATACGACCGCAAAATTTTGCGGTGGTATTATGGTATGATGCTGTTGTCGTCGTTGGCATCTGTAGACAGGTTGGTTTCCGCAGGATAACTTTTGTTCTAGTTAACCAATCCTTTTAATATTTTGGGACATTGATAATTGGTTCTAAATAAAGGTTGGTAT
>JAULBM010352376.1:0-12105 GCA_032357055.1 Geukensia granosissima | reverse complement strand
TTTAGAATCCACATTTGATTCACGCCACTTCTAGAATGGCTTGTTTCACAGTAACTCTGGAGCCCATTTTTTACTGCCGATAGAATAACTGTCAGTAACTTGGAAAGAGGTTTTGTGGAGCAATTGGCAGATCCTGCAATGTAAAGTTGCTTGTAAGGACACTTGTGAAGCTTTGGAATCCAGTAAAGTAAAGGAAGATCAAATTCCTCCTTACTTATATATTTGATAGAATTGGAAGCTGAATACCCTGTTAACTGAGAGGAAATATTGCCAGTAAAAGTACCAAAAATCACCAATTCCTTCCCCCCAAATCAATTTCAGCCATTTTTTTTTTTAGATTACACACTGTTGATTGATATATTTGCCTTATCTTTTTATAGATTTCTACTTTCAACCTATCACAACCATTTTTCCTTATACATATAAAACTCACCCCTCCACCAGATAACAATAAATCAAGGTCCTTGATATAAATAACGCTGGCCACATATCTGAAAATATAAATACAGTATTGTAACATAAAACTACACTCTTTAATTCAATGGCTTAAAGTTATCTTACAAGAAGAAAGTTTACTGCCAGTTTCAATTTCTTAAAAGGGGGAGGCAGATTAAAAACCTACTACCCATACAATCAGAGTTTAATTAGAAATAAAGATGAATTATTGTATGTTTTTTGTTCCTTATAGGGTACCTCCAGAGGAGTTATCTAACATTAAGTTGACATTGGAAGCCACTCACCTTTTTCATGCTTCACTTTCATTATCACTCATAAGTAACTGATACTTAAAATATTATGCAGAATGATCAAACGAAAATTTATAATATTATGAGAAAGACGACAGGAAAATTGATCAAACTGACAATTAAAACTGTCATTGGTCCTCATAGTCTGTCTCTGCTTTATCAAGTATCTGACAATTAGGGTAACTTATATCAGATTGAGGTAACTCACAGACTTACTGGTAACTCACAGACTTACTAAGTGTGCCTTATACAGTAACTGACAATTAGGGTAACATATATCAGATTTAGGTAACTCACAGACTTACTAAGTGTGTCTTATATGGAAACTGACAATTAGGGTAACATATATCAGATTTAGGTAACTCACAGACTTACTAAGTGTCTTATATGGAAACTGACAATTAGGGTAGCATATATCAGATTTAGGTAACTCACAGACTTACTGTGTCTTATGTATACGGTAACTGACAATTAGGGTAGCATATATCAGATTTAGGTAACTCACAGACTTACTAAGTGTGTCTTATATGGAAACTGACAATTAGGGTAGCATATATCAGATTTAGGTAACTCACAGACTTACTGTGTCTTATACGGTAACTGACAATTAGGGTAGCATATGTCAGATTTAGGTAACTCACAGACTTACTAAGTGAGTCTTATACATAACTGACAATTAGTGTAACATATATTAGATTTAGGTAACTCACAGACTTACTAAGTGTGGCTTATCCAGTAACTGACAATTAGGGTAACATATATAAGATTTAGGTAACTCACAGACTTACTAAGTGTCTTATATGGTAACTGACAATTAGGGTAGCATATATTAGATTCAGGTAACTCACAGACTTACAAAGTGTGTCTTATAAAGTAACTGACAATAAGGGTAACATATATCACATTTAGGTAACTCACAAACTTACTGTGTCTTATCCAGTAACTGACAATTAGGGTTACACATATCAGATTTAGGTAACTCACAGACTTACCTACTGTGACTTTTTCTTTTGACTCTGTATGGTATAAGAGTTTGGAAAAGAACTGACTCGGATTTTGTAATTAGACTTACTCAGTGTGTTTTAAGCAGTAACTGTGTATATTATAAGAGTTTGGGTAACAACTGACTCGGATTTTCTCGTCTCGGTCACATGTGATCATATATCTGTCATTCTGTGCTAAAACCTGGAAATGAAAGTTAAAAATTTAGTTTGTTTTACCATAGTAAAAATATTTTACAATATAAAATAAATCATTCCAGTCAGTTAACCTGTATATATTATAAAGACATCTCATTGTATTCAATCAAAATACAGGTTTACCAATGTTGCATAAGATTTGGGTATGCTCTGTGTAACGGTACAATTCAAGGAGTAACCTCTCATCAGTAGCACTAGAATTGAACCAAATCATAGGAAGTCCAAGATAAATACATAGTAAATACTAAAATCCATAATAATCAAAATAGGAAGCCAAAACAACTCCATTTTAAAGCCTAGTAATGTTCTATCAATTCTCAATAATTTGTGCAAGCAAAAATTAGCCCAAGTAGCTAACCATCATAGCTCTACATCTGATGTCAATTTGTACACTGATAATATAAAGTATTAACAGATTAGAGTTGTCTCCCCTTCCATACTGTAAAGGTAATATCAACCTTCAGAGTAAAAAGTATGTCAAGCAGGGGTCATCAAATAGCTTTCCACAGATACTCTTGTTTCTGTTGTCTATATAAAGTTAATTCTGAATACCATAAAAATTATGTCCACCAATGGCCATTAGTGGTACAGTCTGACTCCTATATATTATCCCACTGTTTTAAAAACCCTGAATAAAATCTGCATTCGCGAAATCACTGATGGATTGGCGTGTGTTTTGAGTGTTATCAAGGACCAAGATGACATCATAACATGGGAAAACAAAAAATGTTTGTAAAATTTTGAACAACTACGATTATTTTTACAACGATTGAGATGAGTTTTATTGGTGTTTATTTTTTAACATTATACATAATTTAAATATATATTAGATTTCAGTTCTTTTAAAGTGATATTTACACAAAGTATTATTTTAAGAGATTTTAAAGTGAATCACCTCAAGACTAATGCTAAAAGTTAATGAATGTAGCCATTTAGTGGAAGCTTCCCTGAAAATGAAACAAATGAGACCTACCTTGCAATATTCCACCAAATTCTGATTCTGTTTGACTAAATAGCATGAAAGTTGTTGAATTAACTTCATTTTAAGTTGTCAAAGGTTCAAATATTAAACTAAGTAATTAAGTTGAGTGTAGAATACCGATGCGAGAGATCAAAAGTGCAGACTCCAAAGAGAAAAGACAAACTAAAACATAAAATGTAAACAAAAGGAACAAAGACTTGGAATCCACAAACTCCTTCATAAAACTGGAAGGGCATGATAGGTGCTCATGAAGGGCGAGCATCCCCTATCTTGCATGCAACACCCATTGTGGAATCCTTAAACTCTAATCTAGGTTAACATCAATCTAAGAAGAGGTCTTATTTTTTGTACCACTGGTAACAGGTCCATTACTAGTTAAGACAAGGAAGGATAAAACAGTATAAAATGAGGCTACTGAAGGATAAAACAGTATAAAATGAGGCAACTGAAGGATAAAACAGCATAAAATGAGGCTACTGAAGGATAAAACAGTATAAAATGAGGCTACTGAAAGATACAACAGTATAAAATGAGGCTACTGAAGGATAAAACAGTATAAAATGAGGCTACTGAAGGATAAAACAGTATAAAATGAGGCTACTGAAGGACTGTTTAAACTGGTTGAATTATATGAATTAATTTCAACTGTCATTTGGTAGATTGCTGTATCATGTCACATCTCCTATTTTATACAGTTAAAGAATGACAAATAGCATGAGTGATGGCAACTCAATGATTAAAGCATTCTTAGGAAAACTTAAGCTCCAAAGTAGTTAAAAAATACTGAATCATCCTTGTAATTAATTTATAAAATTGCCTTTGAAATAGAAGGCCAATAGTTTTTTTTAGGTATAACATTTATTTTTCAAGATAATAGACTTCAATGCACATTTCTTATTATTTATTAATATATTGCCATACAAGGGTGGAGCTGGTGGAAGTTACAGACCAACATTACAATATTCATTTTATTGTAATAAATTCATGAATTCTTTTGTTCTACCTGATATTCCAGGTAATATTGGATGTCAGATATAGTTTATTATTTGGACAGAAAAAGAACAGCAGTATAGGTTCATGACCATTGAGGGATTCCAGGAAAATCAATACTCAAGTTTTTTGCTAGGATAATCAGTTAAATGAAGCGATTCTAATGTGATATTAACAGCCTTTTATAGATGTGTATTCCTTCAAAGAAACCCTTGTTATTTTCCTTGATCAGAGAAACTTGGATGTCGTAATAAAAACCCAACATTTTATATCCAAACACAGTAAATGGTTGAATAAAATGATTGAATTCCTCCCTTACAAGGTCTAAAACATATCCTCTAGAAGTTTATTACACAAACAAGGTTTATTTTCTAATATTACTGGAATGTGTGAAACATTTATGATTGCCTGCTGCACTGTGTGACCCTGTAATCTAAACAGTGAATCATTAAACTTCTGAGTCTTTAAGGACTGGCAGGATCTAGTCAGGATTATCAGTCATGTAATACTCAACAATTCACCTTTGTTTTCAAAGAATAATACAACTGACTTTTTTCTGATTCGATGGAATAAAACTGGGACATCAGGAGGATTTCAAAAGAATGTTAAGAACATAAGAACTTTATAATATAAATCCTAATACCTGCAGTGAGAAACACTTACAACACATTTTTATCAAAGAAATGAAAGTTGATTCCTGTGTTTCATTGCAGTTATTTGAGTACATCTCCAGACCATGTCACATCTTACTAATCTGATATCAAAAGTTATAATCTAGAAGTCTTGACAACTTTGTTTTCCAGATCTGAGAGTTGTGCTTTTCCATCATATTTCTTCTCTGCCATAGTCATTTGATTTGTAATATCTCAGTTCTGCCATAGTCATTTGATTTGTACTATCTCAGTTCTGCCAGAGTCATTTGATTTGTACTATCTCAGTTGACCCTTTGGTACCCTCTTACTTCAACTTCCAAATTCTTAAGGAAATTCATTAACATCTTTATTTTACACAAGTAATGCAATCTTCTAATTAAAATGGTTTATAACACAGAGGGAACAAAAGTTTTCCAAGACTCAAAACAAAACTGGTTTATAATAGTTTTTTAAAATGAACATGAATTTTTAACCAACAAAAAAAGTTCTTATATGAGAAATGACATTAATCATACATTCCAAGAGTTTAATATGACTCACCAAAATGCAAGACAAAGTTGAGTTTCTGACTGCTTGTGAAATCTTATTGGCCAAATAAAACATCAAGTTGCACACAGTGTCGTGCTAAGTAGAACTCTAATCACTTTATGAGAATTAGAAGATTACATCAGACAGCAAACACATTTGGTTACAACACATGCCAAATCCATAAAAGGCAACATACCAATTTCAAATCAATCCATGCCCTGGGAGCCGAGATTTTTTTAACGAAAATTTGCTATATCATGGGTCATTACAGATACAGATCTGTTATATACGTCCCTGACCATTCCTTGTAGGGAGAATAAACATCAATGACCTATAAAACAGGCTGCTGATACCAGACACCAATTACAACATATTCCAAACCTTTAAAACTACATTCCAATTTTAAAATCAATCAGTGCAGTGGGTGCTGAGATTTTTGTGATGAAGATCGAGACAGACGGAAAAGGTTGTTCCAATATACCAGCCAGTTTGCCAGTAGGTTTATAATCATCATCTTTTTATTTTTATCATTGTTGTTTTTGTTCTCAGCTGTGGACAGAATTAACACTTCAAGTTTAACAATATCTGATTTGTTACCAGAATCAGCAATACTACATGTTAAGAAAATAGTTACAACTGTATACTCCATGTCAAACATTTGTAATGTGTGCTTTGCAATAAATATAATTTTTTTTTCATATTTAATGGCCATGTTTTACAGCATGCATTAATTTTTGTCACACTATTATCTGCTCTTTGACTCTGTCTACCGAGATTTAACACTGAGTGTTAGACAGTGTTAATGTTGGACTGAGATTCAATTCTTTGAATTTTAATTCATTCCAGTCCACTTTGGGATTTTAAGTAAGAAATACATGTATTCAGGACAAAATGATGTTTTGCTGTGCTTCAAAGCATTTTGGGATTATATGAAACAAAGTGGAGTTCCTCAATTACTATATATATATATGTTCCTGTTTAATTCTGATGACACTTAAGGGTATATATGTGGTAAAATAATATCACAAAAACAATTAAATATTTGCGACATACAATAAATGCTAGATAACAATAGCTATCAAATTTATATTAGATACAAATACTCAAATTTAAAATATTTCGGATCCTTAAAATATTTGTTGATCCTCACCTGTATTTATATAGGTGGTAAACCTACCACCCTATCCAGACACAATATTCCCTCTGTGCTCATAAGTCTTTTCTCTTCAATAACATACAAACTTACTGGAGACAAGCAAGTCAACACAGATCACCAAGTGTTCTGATCCAGGCAGGAATCAGTCTTTCTGGAGACAAGCAAACCAACACTGATCACCAAGTGTTTTGACCAAGACAGGAATCAAACCTACTGGAGGCAAGCAAGCAAACATAAGATCACCAAGTGTTCTGATCTAAGCAAGAATCAAACCTAATTGAGACAAACAAGTCAACACAAGATCACCAAGTGTTCTGACCAAGACAGGAATCAAACATACTGGAGGCAAGCCAGCCAACATAAGATCACTAAGTGTTCTGACCCAGACAGGAATCAAAATTACTGGAGACAAGCAAGTCAACACTAGATCACCAAGTGTTCTGACACAGGCAGAAATCAAACCCACAGGAGACAAGCAAGTCAACACTAGATCACCAAGTGTTCTGACACAGGCAGGAATCAAACCTACTGGAGACAAACAAGTCAACACAAGATCACCAATTGTTCTGACCCAGGCGGGAATCAAGCCTACTGGAGGCAAGCTAGCCAACACTAAATCACCAAGTGTTCTGACCCAGGCAGGAATATAAACCTTCTGGAGGAAAGCAAGCCAACACAAGATCACCAGGTGTTCTGACCCAGGTAGGAATCAAATCTACTGGAGACAAACAAGCCAACCCTAGATCACCAAGTGTTGTGACCCAGGTGGGAATCAAGCCTACTGAAGACGAACAAGCAAATACTAAATCACCAAGTGTTCTGACTCAGGCAGGAATCAAACCTTAAGTGGGCAAGCAAGCCAACACTAGATCACCAAGTGTTCTGACCCAGGCAGGAATCAAACCAATTGGAGACAAGCAAGCCAACACTAGATCACCAAGTGTTCTGACCAAGACAGGAATATAAACCTACTGGAGAAAAGCAACCTAACATTAGATCACAAAGTGTTCATGCCCAGGCAGAGATCAAACTTATTTGAGACAAGCAAGCCAACACTGGATCATCAAGTGTTCTGACTCAGGTAGGAATCAAACCTTATGGAGGCAAGCAAGCTAACACAAGATCACCAAGTGTTCTGACCCAGGCAGGAATCAAACTTATTGGAGACAAGCAAGCCAACACTAGATCACCAAGTGTTCTGACCCAGGTGGGAATCAAGCCTACTGAAGACAAGCAAGCCAACACCAAATCACCAAGTGTTCTGACCCAGGCAGGAATCAAACCTATAAGGGACAAGCAATCCAACACTAGATCACCAAGTGTTCATGCCCAGACAGGAATCAAACCTAAAGGAGGCAAGCAAGCCAACACTAGATCACCAAGTGTTCATGCTCAGGTAGGAATCAAACTTCTGGAGACAAGCAAGCCAACACTAGATCACCAAGTGTTCTGACCCAGGCAGGAATTGAACCTATCAGAGACAAGCAAGCCAACACTAGATCACCAAATGCTCTAACCAAGGTAGGGATCAAACCTAGAGGAGGCAAGCAAGCCAACACTAGATCACCAATTGTTCATGCCCAGGCAGGAATCAAACTTCTGGAGACGAACAAGCCAACACTAGATCACCAAGTGTTCATGCCCAGGCAGGAATCAAACGTATTAGAGACGAGCAAGCCAACACTAGATCGCCAAATATTCTGACCCAGGTAGGGATCAAACCTAAAGGAGGCAAGGAGGCCAACACTAGATCACCAATTGTTCATGTCCAGGCAGGAATCAAACTTCTGGAGACGTAAGCATTCTGATGTCCATCTCCATCTAAAAATATTGCTTTGCAACCATAATGTGATCTTATTACATAAATTTGTGGTACATACTTAAATTTAAATTACAAAAGGGATCCCATTTATTGCACATGGTAGAACTACGTGTGCTGTATTTGGGTTTTGTTTGGATCTGGTCCTGTTGATGATAAGTTACTTTTTGGAATGTGTATAGAGCATAATAAAATTCCCCATACTAAGACAACATTGGTAACCATGTATATTCAGAAATCATTCCACTCTCCTCACACAGACCTCTGGTTCTTGAAAAAAAAATTAATTATTTGTCCTGTGTATGTACACTTGTCATATTATTGTGGTTCATTACAAGGAGTGGGATTCTAACCATAATGATGACCACATGGAGACTTCTAGATTTCGAATTTTTAACAGCTTTTTGTTGAGAAAGTTCAGGTAATAGCAGTATTGTTTTATGCATACACGCTTTATTATTTGGGGCGATTTAGAGCTTTTTACAAGGAGTGGTATTCCGTCCTTGTTGAATGCCTTGTGGAGACCTCTAGATTTGTAAATTCCCTCTGTTTTTCTTCTGATTGTGTAGTCTCTGAAATTTACCCCATATATTTTATATTTTTATGTTAATGATAATAACTTACTATATCTAGTAACATGGACAGATGGCCAAGTAGGAGCTCCCCAGAATGTTCTGAATCCTCCACCAAAAACCTGTACACATCACCAGTCTTGTCTGCCACCAATACATACTTATCATCCTGGGTAAAGGTCAAGGCTGTACATCGCCTAGCAACTGGTCTACAAATATATAATAATACATTAAAAATTTCTATAACACAATGTATTGTTGCCCTGGCTTTTATTCTCATAAACCTATTACCCACAGAAATTAGAATATTTAGTCAGTGGAATAAATAATAACATTTTGTGTGTGTTCTATTCAATACCAGAATTCTGATTGGCATAAAGACAGTCATTTGACTTAAAATTTAATGTTTCACAACAAACACAAAGAACCTAAATATCCCAGAGAGCACACACTTCCATGACGATGTTGTTTGTGAAGATGAAATTAAAAAGGTAATTGCTAAGTAACCTGGCGACATAAAATTCATTGTAGCTAATTAGTTTAAACTAATTTACGTATTTTTGTTTGCTAGAATTCAATTCTAAAACAAAGTGTTAAAAAAAAACTGTTGAAAAATGTTTCATTTATTGACTTTGTTTCAAAATAATTATAGGTCTCCAAAAGGTTGTCATACAGTTTGTGAGAGGTGGGATTAAGACATAAAAGTGGCTTCACACACTGGCATGTCAATGTGATAGGTTTGGATATACTGTAAAAGTATTATTATTCACGATTCCAATTTTTAGAGAAACATATTATATTTTATACCTATTCCAGTCTTTAGATTTTCGCGTATATTTGCACATTTCGTAGTGATGTATAGGTAAAAATTTATGTTTCGCGGGTATGATTTTTCGTGATAATATTATGCCCACGAAGATAGAGAAAATTAAAACACCATGAATATTGCCATTTTTACAGTATCATACAAGTAGTTTTTAATGGGTCTCTTTTAATTTTTGTTGACTTAACATAAAGAAATAATGAGGATTTCGTGGCTTTTCAAGATGAAGTTTAAAAAAACAATCTGGGGTCGCTAGGTCAAACCATTGAATGTTCTGAAATGGATGTAATACTTTAGAGGAGTTTGAAAATCTAATGACATGCTCAAAACATGACAAAAGAGCTCCCTTGAAGAAGACTTTCCCTAGGCCACTACAGAGCTTGCTGCAATCTTCAAGGACAAACAAATATTGACAGCGCAAATAATACTATAAACAAGAGTTTTTGAAAACTATAACTGACTCATTTGATCCAAATTAAGGTTTTTTTTTTTGTTTTATTTACATGATCATTACATTCGAACTTAATTGTATAAGTAACATTTTAATACATTAATCAACTGATACCCTGGAACTACCAGACTACTATATTCATTTTACAGGTTCGCAATGTTTCTTTAGAGACGACAACTTTATTTGGACCACAAACGAAGACACAGACATATCATTCTTTCTGTCACATTAACATCCATCTTAACAAACCAAACATACATTCAAGCATCTTTGTGAAGCTGACTTAAACATTTGAGTGATGCAGATTACCATTCTTGTCAGCTGACAATGTAATCAGCCATTCTTTATTGTGTGAGTTATATGAGAACAGTAGGTTAACGCCATTAAATAATAGTATATTACACTGGTATTTTTTTCCGCCATCGTAAAATGTCAAAAGTTTGGCATTAAGAAAAGTCGGAGGTGACAGCTGTTCAAGATTTATAAAAACAATTATGGCCTGATGTCTTGGGACTTTTTATGTAAAATAAGTTGAGCACACATTTATATCATTTGCAAGTTACTAAGTTTGTAAGGATTTGAAATAAATTTATATTGTCAAATATAAATAAGCAAATTTTTTATTTATATATAATTGGTTAAAATTAATTATCAGTGTTATCATTAAGTAACGCAAGCTGGCAAATTTTGCCAGGTACTGTCGTAAATTTTTCCAGCTATTTTATTTTTGGACAACAAAATCTATACTGGTTCAAGTACATTTTCTCTGCCTATTCTAATAAAATTTCCTGCTATTCAAAAACCTACTGAACAAACTGATTATTGGTAGTCTGACAGTTTGCATTTGATTCTTTGGTATAGTATTTTGTAAGATATGAGTATGAGCTTACAGTTTGGAATACTTAGCAGTTGCTAATGGTAGCATGATGTCTCAATGATTGTGATGCTGCAAATGAATAACATTTTGAAGGTTTAACTGAAAAGGTCATATATATTACTACTCAATTTACCAGTCCCTTTGATTTAAGTCTAAACATCCAAAACATACAAATTAAAAACTCGTCGTATCTTGTAAAATGCCGTGTGATTGACCACTAGATTCTACAATCCTCTCTATTTGTGATCAACATGGAGTCTGGTCTCCTTGACATTTACCAAATGTCTTCTCATTTTATAAATATGCTTTAGTTGAGTTTCAGGCTTATTTATACTTCCTCACTCTACATCTCAATTTTGTCGCAAGAACATTGCAAGACTACTCCACTATGTCACGCTATTTTGCTGAGATTAAAAGTATAAACAATTCATGACAAGAAAAAATACCCATCAATATTTTGTGCTATGTCATACGATTGTCTTGGGTCAGCTGTGCGACAATGGCCATTGAAGTATAAAGGTTGAGAAGCAAATATTGAGTTTTATTAAAGTAACAGTTCAAGGCAGAAATTTATGCTATCAGAATTTCAGTGAAATAATTCAATATAATAGGACGACCATTCCTCATATTAATAAGAAAAGATGTGGGGGTGAATGTCAGAGAAAGTCTGCACTCCAACCACAAAAACAACAGAGGGAATTAACAAATCTAGATGTATCAACAGGGGTTAACATAGGTAAAATACCACACCGTGTGAAAAACTCTAAACTGCCCCAAATAAATAAAATATTTTAATGTAAAATAATACTGCTCTTATCTAGATACCACACTGTGTGAAAAACTCTAAACTGCCCTAAATAAATAAAATATGTTAATGTAAAATATTACTGCTCTTGCCTAAATATTATCAAAAATGTACATGTAAAAACATTTAATAATAAGAAAAAGGTATGAGCACAATTTCTTACTTGGAACAGGCACATGAGACATTAGTGGGGACCCTACTCCAATCAGTGGTCAAAGGGAAAAACATTTAAGACAACAAAAGCAGTAATAGACAAACCTGAAATATCAAACTAAAATTCACCCAATCTGACTTCAGAGGTTACATTTAAACAGAAGAGTATTTTGAGTGAAAATAACAGACAAAATTTTTAAAAAAATTTTAGTGTACAAATTGGGACACCAAAATTTTTGCACAAATGATTTTTTACATGCATTATTTCTTTAATAAAATAAAAAAAACAGAGGTAAAACGTGTCCTGGTGGACACAGATGCCCCCGCTCGGCAAACAGGAAGTAGATGGAC